>OZ023210.1:10522845-10530345 GCA_963995525.1 Escarpia spicata
GAAGCAAATGCAAATGAACATTAAATATACTAAATTAATAAAAAATGAAAAGAAATTATGTTAATGTCACAATTACTCAATGTAGCCGTATTTTCGTGATAGGCAGTCTTTTCAATATGAAAAGATATAACATATTTTGAAGAAAAATATTGTTGGCGTTAATAATAAAGATGTCGTGTGTGTGTGTGTTTGCGTGTGAGTGCGTGCGTGTGTGTGTGAGCTTGCGTGTGCGTGCGCGCGCGTGCGTGCGTGTGTGCGTGTGCGTGTGTATTATATTATATAGTATATACATAAATATGTGGGCAGATCTGATGATAAAATTGTGATAGGGGTATCTGTTTGATAAAAATCGTTGCAAATATCTACCCTATTAACGCTACATTAATTCGTTTGTATATAACGCTAAAAATGCGTGGGAATGAAAATTCGCGTAAACAATAATAGAGCCATGGGACCAGCGCCATTGTTGACAGTCGGCGCGAACATGAAGTGTGAAAAGGGGGTCGTTGGGGTGGTGCAAATACACGTTCTTTTACACCGGACCACCCACCCCCAGGCGATGTGACAAGTGCCAATCACGACGCGTGTTGTCAGGTAGCGTCTACGGCGCAACCAGGTAAACAAGACTCGGGTCAGTGCCAGGTCAACACGGATGGCCGCACACGTCTGTCGTGCTCAGCCTGTCGCGCATCTGTGGTCGCCTATCGTCTCGTCCATCGATCACTAGCCGAGTATGTTATTGAAATGGGCGGATATGGAACACTGCAGGCGTCACGCCCCGTGTATGCGATGAGGGTACTTAGTCCGTGCGCCGTCTTGTGGTTATCGCTAGAAAATAAACAATGTCGAGTTGCTGACAATGATTATTATAGCCAGCCGTGCCTCTGTGGTGAGTGCTGAGGCGACAGCCACTGCGCCAGTGCATTACACAGCAGCGTGTGCACTCACGCACTCACGCACTCACGCACTCGCGCACTCGCGCAGTCGTTCACTCGCTCACTCGCTCACTCGCTCGCTCACTCACTCACTCGCTCGCTCACTCACTCACTCACTCACTCACTCACTCACTCACTCACTCACTCACTCACTCACTCACTCACTCACTCACTCACTCACTCACTCACTCACTCACTCACTCACTCACTCACTCACTCACTCACTCACTCACTCACTCACTCACTCACTCACTCACTCACACACACACACACACACACACTCAATCGCTCGCTCGCACGCTCGCACGCTCGCCCACTCGCCCACTCGCCCACTCGCCCACTCGCCCACTCGCCCACTCGCCCACTCGCCCACTCGCCCACTCGCCCACTCGCCCACTCGCCCACTCGCTCACCAGCTCACCAGCTCACCAGCTCACCCGCTCACCCGGTGTTTATGTTGTGTATTCTTGAGGTCTTTGAGTGGAACTCTCCACGTCTATCCATATCTTCCTTAATTTCCCCTTATTTCTTTCCCTTTTCACTGTGCCCTGTGGGATGTCTTGTGTTGTGGCGTGCGGTGGTTTGTACCACTGTAGTGTCTTTTTTAATTATATAGTAACGACGCGGTTTTGAGGTCCTGTCCCGGTTGTTGACGGTTTTTTACAAATCGACATTATTTACCTCAAGAAAAATTCCTGTTTCACTTATTAATAAAAATTAGTTCGGTCGTGTCTTAAGGCTATCGTCGGCGGATTGGGTGATACACACAAACTACGTGTTACTTCAGTAGTAACCTATATGCGGATTAAATAGGACGCATCCAGAATATTATTCATATTTGTCAACAGCCAAATCATTTGCGAAATATAAGTTAGGTAAAGTGTCATGAGATTTAATCGGAATGACACCTGACCTATTATCTCAACGGAATCAAGGGTTATGACCCGGTCGTTAAACTCAAGAAAGAAAGCGGTACATTGCAGATATAAAGTTTTATATTTTATGAGTTTCGCACAACCGTGGTCACAATACTATACTATACAATACTGTACGATGGTTAGAATTGTTAATAGCTGAGGCAGTCTAATATGTTGATGGAGTGTTGGTTTACATACGTTAACTTAATATCGTCCACTTCGTATTGAATGCGCGCCAAGTAAAATAAACCAGACACCTTTAATTGTCGGAGCTTCGTCAGATTGTGTGCGTGTGTGCGTGCGTGCGTGCGTGTGTGCGTGTGTGAGTGTATGCTTGTGTGCGTATGCGCGTGAGCATGTATGTATGTGTGCGTGTAGTACGTTGTGTGTTGGTTGTGTGTGATAATGGGTGTGCGTGTGAGTGTGTGTGCATGTGATTATGTAGGTGTGGGTATGTGCGTGCGTGCGGGTGTCACTGTGTATGTAGGCCTTCGGGGAAAGCTATCAGGCGCACCGCAGGCCCACAAACGGCGACGTAGTGACCCGAAGATAGAAATCTCGGCACAACCCATTCAACATGACAACGTGGCACCGGGTTCATGATGCCAGGCCATGCAGTACATAGTCGAGTCTCCGGCGTACAGCCGTAACATATTCTGACGACCCAACGTAAGTATAATACATTATATACAGACACACCAGTTTGTGATTTACCGAGTCACAATGAATATGCAATAACTTACATGTGTAATGGTCTAGATCTTAAACGTAATCGCCCTGGTCCACATCATGGCTGTCTTATCATACAAACTGGGAACACTGTCCCCTTTACAAACCCATCTTATCGCCTTAACGTCGTTTATTTTTAGTGTACCTTAATTACCCAATCTGCATGGATTTTTGTGCGACGATCATCGGGCAGCAGGTTCGATGATCCGATTGTTTGAACCACTAGTGAGATTCACTCTGTCATGGCAACCACTAGGTTTGTCCAGACTCGTATAGCGCCGTCAGCACGGTGATGCTGCAGACGAATCAATTCGAGTAGTTTATGTATTTTTTGTAAGTGCATCCACTTAATGCGACTTTACCTGTTCCAATATCCGGTATTATCCTCTCAAGCATAATGGGTGGTAATTATTAGCAGGAAGTTCGCTGAATAGTTGTAGTTCGTCCCACTTGTGGTCTTGACCGGGGTTTCCAGTCACTTCGAAGAGCAGTTTCGGGAACTTACGGTTATACTAGAAGGCCTCTGCAATAAATACCGCCAATAGCTGGTATTTACAATGCCAATGTATTGTTTACTGTTTGACCGTTTCGACGGCGCAACTTTCGAATAGCGAACACTGTTTCTTGCACTTTAAATGGGCAGTATATCCTCGATATGGTCATATTAGTAAACGAGGAATAATTACGGCCAGTTTAAGAAATAAAGACACAAAATGTTATCCTCTAAGAACATTTCTTTTGTCAGATTAGTTAGTTTGGCGTGTTTCACTGCGTGGGGATAAGAACCGGAGTGCAACAAATTGGAAGCATCTGATTGGTCATTAATATATTACCGCATGCAACGCCACCTGTCGGCAATAACATCTCTATTGTATATCGAATTAACCCGGAGCAAACATGTTTGGCTGATAGTGACATGCTGGCGTATTCTGTACGGGTTTGCATTACAAATCGTATCTGCACACCTTTGGGGCCAAGCGCAAGATATATCCTTCTTTTCATGTGAACACTTACGGGTCCCAAACAGGTTTTCCGGCACGCAAACACAATTCGTCACACATTCGCCAGCGATAAGCAGCATCTGTTCGGCAATAGCCGCTGAAATTGTCGCACGAATTGTTATTGGGCAAAACTCGGTCAGTTAAACACGGTGAACTTTCTACTTGTTGTAAGCCAGCGAAAACCGGAACCTTGCAGTGACCAGCGTAACATACCTGCACATGTTGTATGATGTAAATATAATGTTTTGTTTGGAAATCGGATAAACACGCCTGGACAAAACACCGAGTGTTCACGCTCCGCTCGCTTTCTGATGGTCGTTGACGTGGCGACGACAACGGTCGGTTGCATGTGCTCCAGTTAACAGTGCGACGTCGGTGACAAACCGCATTAGGTTAGCTTTCACGATATTCTACGTTTGACACGATGTCTGACAATCTGCGGAATCGTGTTGTTAGGTCCGAGCTGTCAATACACAAGATGACGCACAGATAGCCCGCGTGCCCGACACGGACAGGTCGGGTAACGCTACTTAAAGCCACGCTGTGTAGAAATGTAAACTCCCGAATATCGATGGGATATACCACTGTGGCCTTTTCCAAATGTGAATGTTTAACTTTACTTCCCTATCATAAATATTAACAAATAATTGTACGTTATAACGCATGCACACATTACACACACACACACACACACACACACACACACACACACACACACACACACACACACACACACACACACACACACACACACACACACACACACACACACACACACACACACACACACACACACACACACACACACACACACACACACACACACACACACACACACACACACACACACACACACACACACACACACACACACACACACACACACACACACACACACACACACACACACACACACACACACACACACACACACACACACACACAATGAAACCTGCCTTAGGCAACACCTGTCCATGACGAAATCCTCTGTACAATGGAGACTTTTGAGTATTGAATGACTAGTTTGCATTTCAACTACCAATCTATAGCGGTAATGTGGCCATAACGTACAAACTGCACAATCCTTATAATGTCCCCCTAGGTTTTTATTGTATATATATATAATATATATATATATTATATATATATATAATATATATTATATATATATACATATATAATTATATATATATATATATGACGATTCCGCAGTTTGTTCGTTATGGCCAGATAACTGTATATATATATATATATATATATACAGTTATCTGGCCATAATATATATATATATATATATACAGTTATCTGGCCATAATATATATATATATATATATATATATACAGTTATCTGGCCATAACGAACAAACTATATATATATATTTGTGTGTACATGTGTGTGTGTGTGTGTGTGTGTGTGTGTGTGTGTGTGTGTGTGTGTGTGTGTGTGTGTGTGTGTGTGTGTGTGTGTGTGTGTGTGTGTGTGTGTGTGTGTGTGTGTGTGTGTGTGTGTGTATGTGTGTGTGTGTGTGTGTGTTTTTGTGTGTGTGTGGGAGTGTGCATGTACGTATATAATCCGACCATGTAGATACATTTACAACAGTACAGACAATTAACGAATCACGTATGTACCGTATAGACACAAATGCGTAGTAATTTATGAAAGTTGTATCATTGAACACATTTGGGTATATTAGACTATAGCTGTTAGAGTAGACATAGTTTGTAATGTTGTATGATGTTCACGAAACAAACAGTGAAACTGTGCTCCTCCAATCTACAGAAATGCAATCACCGCCAGCTAAGTATATATAAAACAGACGCCGATGGCTATCGTCCGACCCTGACGTTTGTTATGAAGCATGTCGTGGGGACGCCGCGTGTGGCTGATACACTTATTGCAACTTACGTAAAACGTTCTCAGCTGATCGCTGGACGGTTGATGTAATTCGGAACAATCGCAGAAAAACACGAGTAATGTTCCCAACAATCGATTGACGTCCCTCTTACGTGCGATAGGAACCCTTAATTGGAAGGAACCCTTAACCTATGGGACATTTAGAAAATAAAAGTGTTACTTTTCGTCCGAGAAATCGTGAATGAACTCCTGAAAGTTTACCGCCCGAGATGCTAAGCGTCTAAGAGAAATACATTAATAAACCCACATACATATATACACCCACACACTCACCCACGCGCGTGCGCGCACACATACGCACACGCACGCACGCACGCATACAGTCAGACACACACGCACACACGACAGGTCGATTATAATTAGAGGTAGTTTGTACTGCATAAGATGATTGCTCGATAACAGCAGTCGGTACATTGTGCCTTTACTCGGACCGACCACATCTCCTGAATGTGGATGGTCCTCGTACACATTTAAACATGAGGCGAGTTTTCCATGAGTTATCTCGTCAATTGGTATCGGCCGATATTTAAACGGCTGTCGGCGTGGACTAGCCGTCGAGTTGACGCAACATCTAAATTGTCTAAACAACAGCGTATGTAAGCGATATTCGGGTTGTTGCAAGGAGATTAACGTCAACACCGAAATGATTAGAATCTGATATCCACTGTCGTCGGCACACTTGCCGTGTGATTGATGAATGTAAACCACCTCGGGTCGATACTGACAACGGCCAACGATGCGTCGAACCGTACCGCGGCATGGAGAGTGTAACGGACGCATGCACAACGGACAGGCAATGTGGGACAAAGTGCGAGAGAGTAGTGAATGGACGTGACGTACATTGCTTAATGCGCTGTGCCGCCACAGCCAAAGCAATGATTATTTGATTATTGTTATTCTAATGAATAAGTTTAGAATACGTTACTAGATCTGAGGACCGTCACGTTACGAACTAGACAGCAGCCATCCTGCGGTCGATATGTTTGTCGCGCTGGGACATCCCCCGTGTATTAAAAATGTCTTGCTCTGATTCTTTCCGTAATTCGAGTCTCCACTTAGGCGCAAGATAGAAGTGACATACACGCGCACACACGCGTTCGCACGTAAAACACACGCACGCATGTACGTACGCACGCACGGGCGCGCGCGCGTACACACACACACACACACACACACACAACCGTCGAACCTTCAGAATGACAGGGCTCTTCCTTGTGTTTTCTTTCGAAATTCAGAGAAGACCGGACCGCGCACTGATACATACATGAATCACAGAAAGAACGTACGCACGATTGTATCCAGCCAAAACAACTTTACTTTATAAAACTTAAGTGTATCACATGAAGTGAGAAAACACTTTGCAGTACGGGCTCTGTACGGCTCTATAACCACATAGTATTACCTGTGAGCTTCATAACATTACAAGATATGTTTAAATTTGGAGACGTGGAGGATGGCACTGGAAGAGAGAGGATTGAGGGTTAGTCGACCGAAAACCCAATTCATTGACTTCAGGTTCGAACGGAATGATGAGGCAGACAGACCAACTGTAAAGATACTGGGAGACGAGCTGGAAAAAGTGACACACTTCAAATATCTAGGGTCAGTCGTGGAAAAAAGGAGACATGGAAACGGAGATCAAACAGAGAGTGGGTGCAGTTTGGAGAAATTGGAAGAAATGCAGTGGAGTGTCGTGCGACAGGAGGATGCCAGTGAAGTTGAAGGGGAAGATCTATAAAACAGTAGTCAGGCCAACAGTGCTGTACGGGGCAGATACCTGGGCAACAGCGAAAGGACAAGAAGCAAGGATAGAGACGAATGAGATGAGGATGCTGAGGTGGATGTGTGGAGTAACAAAGAAAAAAAATGGGATCCGAAACGATTATATTAAAGGAGCAACGAGAATGACACAAGCATCCAAAAGATAACAGAGAAACGACTGAAACGGCATGGGCATGTGGTGAGAAGGGAAGAGGAGCACATAGTGAGAAGAGTGCTAAATG
>OZ023210.1:10535345-10646801 GCA_963995525.1 Escarpia spicata
ATTTTTGTATCTTTTATGGTTGTTAACATTGTTTTGACGATTTTCTTGGTACGATTTAACCTATCAAAATATACATTTTAATGTCTAGACATCAGTAAGCCATGTCTACAATTTTGTAATCACTAAACACGTAAACAGTTCCATTTTTCACGAGGGGTCCATACACATCCCCATGGTAAATGGACCCCGTGTCCTTTTAATACAGGGGTCCATTTACAATCTGACACCTCCGAGCTGCGCGGCAGACGGAGATGCTGGCGATGTATTTTGTGCCGCGAGGGTCGCCGCTGTCGAGACATCATGGCGGCGCTGTGTGTCAGAACGAGGCGGCACTGGTCCGTCTTTAATCGGCTGGATTCGTTGTCGGTTTTCCGACGGCGTGACGTGGAACAAATGTTGCGATATTGGCGTTAATTAAACGCTCTGGGAACCGGTATTGTCGGCACCATCTCACGGCTCCGGCAGGGCTACAGAGACGCAAGAACGCACAGACTACCGCTTTGACCGGCGAATATCGTCGAGTGAATAATAAAAAAAATTTACTGCATTTCTCTGCGTCATAAATCTGGCAATTACTACCACTCAGAGGCGCATTACAATCCTAAAATAGCAGGATGCTACCAGTGGCGCAGGAACGAAATTGATATTGGGGTGAGCTACCGGAGCTTCAGGACTACTGTAGCTTCAGCTTCTCCGCTGTCTCGGCTGTGAACTCATTTCATCCGAACAGGGGTGTGGTGGGGGGGGGGGGGGGGCAGTGTTGTTGAAAATTTACTTCTCTCCGCTGTCACGGGAAGACGAGGGGTGTGGGGAGGGGGGAGGAGGGGGAGGGGGTGGATGCTTTGGAAAATGTTTTCGCCCCCGCTCCGCCTATTACTGGGAGTGGGGACAGAAACGCAAAACCATAATTATGTCTGCCCTCCAATTGCACACACCTTTCACAGTCGATACAAAATAAAAATACACATTAATTGTCTCATAAAATTTAGATTTCCACCGGCCATTGACGATCGCCACAAAAGCAAATGTTCACGCTCACATTTAATGGGGGGCTAGAACCACATGAGGAATTCCAGGGGCAGCTGTCCCCCTTCCCCCTGTTCCCGCGCCTACGGTTGCTACGCTGAATATCCGGCGTTAAATAAACTACACAATCATAATATAATGCCTATTAGTGATATGAGGATTCGTTGTGTCACGGTTACGCCCTATGGGCTGGAGTTTTGCGAAAAAATGTTTTAGGAGCAAATATGACAAGTCTTTTTTGTGTTCGGTGTCGTGTCCGAAGTGTCATAACTTAGTAATGTTAACATTTATCCCTCCGAATCCGCTGAAGTTGAATCTGTTTGATATTTTCTTTGAGAGGGACTTTATATCCTTCGTGTTCCTAGAACTTACGTGAACAACCTGCAGCTAAATCCAAGACTAAGCATGGATCTAATGGGTACCCCTTTGTTCGCTCATAAATAGCCCCTGCTCCTCTGCCCCCCTCTTATCTTTATCGCCCAAAATACGGAGCTACAAATCTCTCGCCTGCAGGTTATTAAAACTATTTCGGTAACAAAATGGAAACATTCTTAAGCTACCAAGTGATTGTGTATGTAGTGTTTACGTCATACGTTTTAGAGGCATGGTTTACATTCGTACCACGGTCTTCTATTGAATGATTTAACAAGATTTAACAAGACTTAACAAGATTGCCATCCAGAAAATTACTCTGGATGGCAGTTGGACAAGGAAGCCTTTTGGCTTATCGAGAGTCCAATACTTTTTATCTACATGTATCCCGCCTTTTTAAGGTGTGTGTCGATTTTATTTTTAAACATATTCACGCTACTAGCACCAACACAATCAGGAGATAATCTGTTCCATTCATTTACAGTCCTTTGTGAGAATGAGAACTTTCTTATATCTAATCTACACTGCTCCTTTACTAATGTAGCTTCATGTCCTCTGGTCCTTCTATCTTTCTTAACTGAGAAAAAAAAATTTCTATCAATATTTTCATAACCATTCAATATTTTAAACACTTCTATGTGATCTCCTCTCAATCTCCTGGTCTCTAGTGTTGTTAAACCACATTCTTTTAGACGTATTTCGTAACTAAGATCCCTCAGATTTGGTATCATTTTAGTCGCTCTCCTCTGTACTCTTTCTAGCATATCTATGTCCTTCTTGCGATATGGCCTCCATGCTTGTATACAATATTCTAAATGAGGCCTCACTATTGTTTTGTACAGCGGTACTATTAATTCTTTTTTCTTATACGCTATATTTCGCTTAATTAATCCAAGGATTTGATTTCCCTTTGACGCTACAATTCCGCACTGCTCTGAAACCTTCATATCAGCACTAATGGTTAACCCTAAGTCCTTTTCTTTTATAGTAGTACTTAGAACAGTACCCCCCATTTTATATTTTACCTCTTAATTCCCATGACCTGTGTGGAGGCATTTACATTTCCCAAAATTGAACAGCATTTGCCACTTTTCAGACCATTTGATCAACCTATCAAGATCATCTTGTAAATGCTGTCTGTCTCCATCACTTTTAATCCTTCTAAACACTTTTGTATCATCCGCAAATTTTAACACCTTGTTTGTTATATCATCGTCCAAATCGTTGATATATATTAAGAATAATATATGTCCTAGTACTGATCCCTGTGGTACCCCACTCAATACCGATTTCCAGTTTGAAGCCTCCCCATCAACTACTACACGTTGTCTTCTGTCATTCAGCCATTTTTCTATCCAGTTTATTATACCATTTCCTATGCCATGGGCCTTTAGCTTAAGGAGTAATCTTTGATGTGGTACTTTGTCGAAAGCTTTTTGAAAATCTAAATAGATGATATCTACTGGTGATCCCTCATCTACCCACCTAGTGATGTCTTCCAAAAAACATAACATATTTGTTAAGCATGACCTCGCTTTTAAAAACCCATGTTGAGATGGGTTTATCAAGTTATGTTTAACAAGAAAATCCACCATGTGATCTTTAATTAGTCTTTCTAATAATTTGCAAATCACTGATGTTAAACTCACTGGTCTATAGTTCTCTTACTTGTTTCTCGTACCTTTTTTAAATAACGGTATAATGTTTGCCTCTTTCCATTCTAAAGGAACCACTCCCTCTTCTAATGACAAATTGAAAACTGTTGCAAGCGGTGCGCTAATTTGTTCTACAATTTCCAATAGTAGTTTGGGCGGAATCCCGTCCACTCCAGGTGATTTATTATCCTTCATAGCCCTTATTTTCTTAGCTACCATTTCCGAGGTTACAACTAACTGTCCTAAATAGTCTGAATCTGCCCCCTTGATGTGTACTTGGGTCAGAATAAAGTAAATTCTGTCTGTTTGTCTCACATTTGAGAAAAAAATCTAAACAAGGAAATCCGAAAATATCGAGGATGAGTGCATGTTTGCGAAATAAATTTCTTCTCCTAATATGACAGGTCATGTGATGCGTATTTAATATAAATATCATATCAAATTTGATTATGATGTAATCGTGGTTAGTTCATGAATGCCCATAAATAATATAACGTTGACCTGAAAGGATAGGATCATTATTTTTTAATCAACACTATAGTTCCCAATTGATTGGATGTTTAAAAAAAGTTTCGTTTTGTCCATTCTATTATAGCGGGAAACTGTTACTAGAGCGGAACACCTTAATGCAAGGCAGCTGTAGCTGACGAGCGACGCCCTAGGTTGAAGCTGCAGGTCCCTATACCCATAATCCGCTAACCGAACAAAAACTAGGCTATGCCTGAAGATTCTCCGTTGTGCAGGTGAAGGGACGGTATAGACCTGCACTTCGTTGTAAGTAACGACCAAGCAGTCGCGGTTTAATAGCGTTTCGGTTGCTTCGAATCCATGCAGCACGGCAGTCGATATTTTCGCTCCAGACCACCAGACTTATGTCTCTCGGACAGAAAAAAATCGCTATTTTGCCGCCACGCAAAACTTTGATAATTATTTGCATTTTTTTTAAATTTCCCGTGTGCATTTCCCGGTTACTTGCGTTTAATTCGTGTTCAAGAATCGTTTGGCGTCCCTCGGAATGTATGCATAACGTATGTGGAAAACATTTGATTTTTATAGAAACTTTCACGCGATCTGCATAAAGAGATATCGATTCAGTCGTTGCACGAAAATCGTCCGCTTCTGAGAAACGTGTTGACAACAGGTGTATTGGCGCCTGTCGGTCATCCACGGGCCTGAAGCACAATATCTTGTAGGGAGACAACTCTGGAACGCCATCTGATTCTTCCCTTCGTGTTTAAGTCGCCAGTGCGTTTATTGTTCCCTCTGTCGGTCTTTGAACAACAGTCAGCATTTCACCTTAAAAACACCTTGGCAGCTGCGTGCGTGTCTCTCCGTTGCGTCACGTGACATGGTCGGAAAATGTTTTTGCTGAATAGTAAAAACTTTCCACAAGTGCTGTATATAGATCTAGCAAACGTTTTGTATGACGGCATCCAAACGTGACCCCTGCCAATCATTATTCAATGTGGGTAAAACACACTTCCAGCCAGACGATATTCAATACGTGGTATTCGCATCGAAACGGTCATAACAACGTTTTTCTAATCAGGTACCGTTCAGCTATCTATTCAGTAGTCATCCCGTGTGCAGTGTGCGTTTATTTAGGAGTAATTATTCATCGCATTATATGTTCCGCCTCGGTCGCAACAATCGACGGGCAATTTGCGTTGACATTCGAACTCCCCGCTGTACATCAACTGTCAGCTCCCGACCAGACAAGGCGCGATACGCCATGGCGAGAAGGCAACATCAACACCCGTCCTTTCCTCGATCAACGGGGTCAACGAACATATCCTTATCCCGACCACGCCACGCGCTTGGTTCCACTGTTGCACAATCGAACTGATTGCATAACGCATTCGGGATAGGGAGTCGGGATCGGGGCGCTTGCAGACCCTCTATATTTACCGTGACGGGCGTCTTCATCTAGGGGATGAGCAACGTGTACGTCACACTCAATATGCCTCCTTTCGTGTCTGTCTTATATTGCTTTACTGTCACGATGCCCACGAGCTGTTATTCCAAATTCAGACGGAGTAGTTTGGGTAAGTCTGGCGTGATCTACTCTGACCAAGCATTGGTTGTTTTCATCATTCCAGAGGACGAGTGACATGAAAGTCACAAACAATACGTGTCCTTTCGCGTCTGTCTTGTATTGCTTTACTGTCACGAACGACGCCCAGGAGTTGTTATTCCAAATTCAGACGGTAGTAGTTTGGGTAAATCTGGTGTGGTCTTCTCTAACCATGTTTCTATTGCAAATAACCAGTTCCTTCAACATTCCTTTACTTCTGGAACAGCGGTTGCACAATTGAGCTCGCCTCCGTGTAATAGTTTCTGTTTATCCCGTGCTGTGTTCTGGAGATGTTGAGTGTTTTACGCAGTAGTCGTGGGCAGCAGCTGTTTCTAGTATGATTCTTGAGCTTACAAATTCGCGAGGGTTTTGTTTGAAAGCAGTGATAAGTTCTTAGAAATGCCCTGTCGTAGAAGATCACACAGACGATGTGACGAGCGCAGATTGCATAATCACAGCATACGGCAGACTGGCACCATTGTTTCGTAGGCATTGTGCCCTGGCGTTTAGTTCCGTCGCCGCGTCCGTGAAGGAGTGCCTGGGCCGACGGTTCCTTCGTTTCTTTCGAGATCGACTCGGTGTCTAGTTTATCGGTGTCTGTGCTATAAGCATGATGGAACCAGCCTTAGCGGACACCTGTCCATAACGATCGCTAGGATATAATGGACACTTCTGACAGTCCCTGCACAATCTGCCCGTTATGACGGTGGACATGTAGTGGACAACGCAGAGTAGTCGTTCGGGACTGTCCATTATACCCTAGCGTTTATTATGGACAGGTGTTCGTTATGGACAGATGTCCGCTAAGGCAGGTTTCATCGTGCTTATAGCGCAGACACCGTTAAATTACACACCGAGTCGATCGCTGGATTAACCTCTGGCGCGAGCGAACTGGCCACTGACCATTGGCCGGTGGTAGGTGGTCACTACAGGTGGTGGTGACCAGCTGTTAGCTGTACTTTAATGGGTCTGGACCCTCGCATCTCCAAATGCCCCTGATGCCGCATCTTTGAACGCGCATTTATGTTCATCGCCGTCGCTTTAAGTGAGTAAAAACACGCGCCACGAGAAAGGAGTTCAACGATACAGCGACTGTGGTGTTGCAAAATTCATGTCGTGGGACCATTGTGCATTCGTCGCTCTTACCCGCCACACTGGATTCTGATTAACAGAATCGCGGACAGCGTGATCAGCCGATTTGTAAAATCAAACACTCTGTATGTAGCCTGGCACGGAATTGGTCTCTGTTCCTGGTTCTTACTTCGAGAAATACAAGCAGCTGCAAAGCAAACATGTTTATGCATTTTGAAATGAGCTTAGAAGCTGCTGCTATTTAACGACTGGTGTGTTTCCTACCAGCCAACTTTTCCGCCGATTGTTACTCGTCGGAAACACGTTATTGCACTGCATGCATGCAGACACCACGCGGTCTTCTCTGTCTAAAAAGTCTGATCGTGTTTCGTAGTATCACGTGATCAATTCTAATATATCGACCGTCAAACGTGTTCTAATGAGCCACGATTTCGTTGGACATAGTTAGACCATTGTTACTATATTGTTTAATTTGAAAAGTTCGACTAGAATATCATGATGAATAGGAAGGTTGGTATTCACGAATAGATAAAGTTAAATTGTATTAAAAAAGTGGTTCGTAAGAACGAATTTATTTGGGAGTTGAAGATGTTGGAATATGTCTATGGAATTAATTTCCTGACAGCGTTAAATTAGCAGGAAATACAACTATATTTCGCCGTCATCTAAAAACCTATATTTCCAAATATTGTTTAGCTTCTTAGCACATCTATCCAATTGTTGACGACTTTCGCATTGTACATGATCCTAATAATGCCTAGGATATTGACGCCACAGAAGTCATTATAGTATTATTATTATATAATGTATGCTACACAACATGATTTTATGATAACACTGAGAAGACGTTTCACCTCTAGCGCCGAGAAGACGTATAAGTATTTGATGGCATAAATCTACACCTTCGCATGCACCTTGATTGTGCGGGTCACTGGGGCGTGTAGGGTCGCTTAAGGTTAGAGGTCATTCAGATAAGGATAATTAGGATAGGAGGACTGAAGCTGTTGGCCACGGCCGACTACCTCAGGTAACGGAGCCGTTCTATGAAGGGTCCAGATTAAATTCGTTTTTGCCAGTTACCTCACAACTAGACAGCGACGCTGACTAGAGACGGTTCGCCTTGGAAATAGAATCGCATGGACTATCGCTTACAGACAATTAGTTCGCTGTTGTGGGAATCACTTGTTTACGTCGAAGGTGGCAAAAGCATCAGAGAATCACGTTATATAACGTGCGCAGACAATTAGTTAGGTTTTATGGAAATTACCTTTCTTATTCGAACGAGAAGCTTCGCCATGCCTCTAGTATGCAAGCATCACATGCGGTGTCTGGGCCTGTCTAGACGCAAAGCAAGCTCTGCGAGTGTGTACACGTGGAGGGGCACTTGAAACATAATATACTTAACTTACCCCCACGCTACTTTAACCGCCCACCATGCGCAAACCGTTGGACGTGATATGATTGTTTTCGGTTCCGTTCCGGAAAACAGCAAGAGGGCAATTTTAAACTGGAGGGTATCTCTATACGAAACGGAGGGAGGGGCATGAGAGGGTGGCTCGCTGTCGCAACTTGGGCGTCCCCGAATCTACATGTCTCCACGCCAGTCAGCTTTATCTATGTTGAAATCAAAATAAATGTAGGCGGCCATTGTAGCGTTTTCCAGGCTGAATAACAAATTTAACTGTAATATTTACTTTAAACTTTCACAGTGCATGAATCTTAACAATCTTAAATAACCTCGTGCGGTAAATTCGATAAAACGGTATGTCTAGTTTTCCTGAAAAATCTATCTAACTGATACCCCTCAATTTCAACTCAGTCCGGTGACTGACTTTGAAATATTGGTGCGTTCTGCAAAACAGCCACTGTGATGGCTGCTGGCTAATATGTGAGCGATTAGAGTATAGATGCATTACATTCGAATAAAATTTTTGAGCAGTACTACATAAAACATTAGGGATCTAACTTTATTAATTTGTACCATGCACTAGTGCTCGAAAATATTCACCCTTCACACCCACTCTTCATTTTGTAGGGACTCAATATGTAACAATGGGCAATGGCGGACGGATCATTTCAAGATTCACGATTCAAGAACTTTATTGTTTGTTTACGAAAAAACGACGACACACTTATGTCACACATACATACATACATACATACATACATACATACATGCATGCATACATACATACATACATACATACATACATACATACATACATACACACATACACACACACACACACACACACACACACACACACACACACACACACACACACACACACACACACACACACACACACACACACACACACACACACACACACACACACACACACACACACACATACATACATACATACATACATACAAGCATACATGCATACATGCATACATGCATACATGCATACATACATGCACTTAAAATCAGCATTTAAGACTAAAATAGTGGAGGAAATAACATATTTAACATGGTGTGTGGACATTTGTAGTCGAGAATATTCAAGCGTCCGCAACGGATATTTGTGTATCGGAAAGCGAACGATTTCTGGCCAAGTTTCCACACTGGTGACCTACATGATCCATAGCGCTGTTGGCATCAGTTGTTGTGTTTACATAAGCACCGAACAGTAGTCTCTAGTACGCACACAGCGCCGTTCTCTGATTGCCCGTAACAGATAAAGTGTATTTGTCGTGGTCGTTGGTGCTGAATAGACCCAAGGGCGCTGTTTGTCAACATGTTGTCACAGTATTGCTGCCTGCCTGTAACATGTCTACTAAATATATCTTTAATTAGGAAGATCGTCAGCGATCACTTGTCATGGGGATGTGATCAAACATATGACGTCACAACAGGTCTTTCGATCTTCACATTCACATTCGTTGGTGGCATAGTAGCACACATAATTGGACACTGTCTTGTGTTTCCGCGCCAACATTTCCTACGATTACAGCTGCGTGGAATTCGCAAAGGTGCAATTTGATATAAGTGTAGTGGAATACACAAACGCCAGCCCAGTACTGTAATAACTATGTAGTAATTTACGCAAAGTTGTGTTAATTGGTGTTTTCGTTTACAAGTCATCCCAAGAAATGTGTGTTCTGCACAGTGAAACTACAACTCGTAAACATGTAAACAAAAACAAGACCAGGATAACTGATTCCAAGAAAAGGGCGTGTTAAATGTATATAGGCCTACTCAATACAAAATCTCATTTATGCATCTAGACATCCCGTTTCCGATGATGACTAACGATCGTTTGTGGTACAACAGCAATTAGGCCAAGCCTTACGTTATTGTTCGTTGTGTCCACGCACACTACTAGTGAAGTAACATTCAGGAATGTTGTTGCTGCGTTTCCCGTCATGGACGAGTGTCACGAACTGCCTGGGTGTCCCCGTGTTTAGATGTGACAACGCAAAACAAAAATCACCAGAACTAACACATTTGCGTGATTGGCTATAATTGAGTAGCTTGTCAACATTGGGCACTGCGCGGGTGTCTTCGACGCGTTGATAAGCACGAGATTGATCGCAGTATTGTTAATCACACAAATGCAAGTATGTATTCGATTTGGACAGTCCAACAAAGGAATTCCGCATATCTACAATTCCCCAAGTTATATAAGGTGTAATTATGATGTTAATTTGTGCAGGCCGAGGTTCAACACACTCACAGCGGGACTCGACGATAACAAACGCGCGCATGCCGCGTAAACTTTGTAGTATTTACACGTTTTCGGACGTATTATGCTGCGCAAATCAGCAGTAATAATGTCATGTCAGAGTCAAACGATACTAGTTGTGCGGCAATCTAGCAACCATCAATAATTATAATAATAACAATGTTTATTTAAGAAAAAGTCCATATGTATACATACAATACAATTAATTAAATAAATAAAATACAAAGATATAGACACATATAAATAAATGTACGATTGATACAAATTATATATAAAATGTGCATTCAACTTTAAGTATACAACTGGGTAGTCCAGTAATTAAACATATGACTTTTAAAATGTATATCGGTATAAAGTAATTCACAAAAACATATTTTCACACTGTTGAAGACGAAATAATAAGCTATATATATATGGATGAACGCATACGTTCATTAAACAAAATTATTTAACAAAGTTTGTAGCAAACATAAAATTTGCACTACATGATGACAAATTGTGTAAAATTCTAAAACTGTTGTTGTATGCAACAGTAATACTTTTTAAACTCTGTTTTTTTATTTACGCCAAAGACGTGAGGTGTGCATAAAGTTGCAAAGGCGAACTTTTCGTGCTAAGACGTTGGCCTGAGCATAAATGCATCTTTTTTGTCTGACAATGTCGTCATCGTCAGTAAGATTATTATGAATTATGTGACCCAGATATTGGCATTTAATAGTGTCAGATAACGAACGATTATTGAGAGTGACATGATGAAGATTTTTCATGTCCTGATGTTTGTTGTTAATAACCATATAATACGACGTGTTGGATTTATATGTTATGTTAAACATTTCGCTAAACTTGGCACAACAATCTGTTAGTCTTCTCAACACAGAAACATTAGGTAAAAAATACAGAGGTCGTCTGCATACATCAAGTGATTCAGTATGGTGCCTGCATAAAGACATCCGATTTGTATTTTTTTAAGATTTACACTTAAGTCGTCCATGTATACATTAAAAAGGTGGGGAGAAAGATTCCACCTTGTTTAACACCATTTGAGACAGTAAAAATCTAGAAAAGCTCTGACATCCTTTGACAGGGAATTTCTGGGTACTGTACCAGTGATACAGAAAGCGCACAATGAAAGCAGGACAGCCACGGTCAGTTAGTTAAGTGAATAGCTTGCTATGGTTCACTTTGTCAAAGGCCTTGGAGGCATCCAGCATAGTGACATACATAGAAGAGCCATTCGCTATGTAGTGTCGAAAAAGTTCTTTTAATAGAAATATGAGCATCTCAGTTGAGTGATGCTTTTTAAATCCAAATTGGTTGGCACACGTTGTGAAGAAAATGGTAGCCCTTGATAATGTTAAAGATTCAAATAACTTATTAGAAATTGTTGCAAGAGCAATATGTCTGTAGTTATTGTTATCAGACAAATCATCAGCTTTGTTTTGAATTATTGGAGCTATTATTGTGACCATCATAGCGTCATGAATTAACAAACTGCTGAATAGCAGTGACATATAAACATTTTATATTTTTTATTAGTATACTTAAAATGTTCATTACTTAATACTTGTACAGTCATAACCAGGAGCTTTTCCTGTAGGCATCGCCTGAATTATTTCTTGTATTTCTTTAACATCAACAGTCATTTGATAATTAAATTGCATATTGTTGCAATACATGTCAATCTTTTTAGTATGTGTTGGAGAGCCAGGTACATAATTAAGCAGAGACTGGTAATGATGAAGCCATATAATAATTCTTTACGTTTTCAGCACCACATGCTTGGCAACTTGGCATTGTTCATTTGTTTGTTTCCAGAAGTTTTTTAAGTAATTAGTTTTGAAGCAAGTCGTTCGGCTTTAAGGACTTCGGCATTTGTTAACAGAGTCTTTTATTATGTTTAAACTGAGCACGTTTAATTTCCATTATGTCATACAAAGGACCATGTCGGGGACTCCCAGCAGACCGCCAGAGACTGAGATGAGATGAGAAAAGACTCTCTAGCAGCCTGGTGGGAGTCTCTGCCCGTATCATTCCAACCCAGAACGGCGTGCTTCAAAGACATGTTATGCGCCTTACTTGGTATTACTTCAGATGCATCCCTGAGTGAATTAACAACGTGTACATAACATTTGCATAGCAGTAACTGTTGGGCTTCATCATTACAATTCTGGTCGGTACAGCGTAAACATCACGAGGTACGTCAATGGCAGTTAAAACACACTGGTTGAGTGTAATAGTTGTGAAGGTCTTGGTGAGTGGCAGCCCCCCACACAGGACAAGGCTGTCGAACTTGCTCCTGAGTGGATGCTTCAGAAATAGGTAATAAGTTGTCATATATGGTAAGGCATAAAAGTAGGTGGTCCGAAGAGACACAATCGTAATACTAACTACCATATCAGAGATTAATGAGTGGCTGGAGTGACTGCTGAGCACATGGTTCAGCCAGCTCATTGAGCCATGAGCATCACTGACATAAGTAACAGCATCGGAAGGGAGACACTCAATGTCACTTGGAATAAGATGACATTAATTAATATAAGCACTGAGAAGCATTGAAAACAGACTGGACTTGTTAATATCCGCAGTAAAATCGCCAACGATGAATATGTTGGCTGATTCAAATGAATCGCTTATAGCCTGTATCTTGCCTAAAAAAACATTGATATTCATCGACATTGTCATCACTCTGATACAGTAAGTATACATTAAGAATCAGAATAGTTGCTTTAGACATGGTGAATTTTACACGAAGGAGTCTTTTTTATCGTCATAAATTATAGGTTCGATAAATGGGTCGAGTGAACGTCTCCATAAAAAGCAATGCCCGCCACGAGGGAGTCCACTCAAACCATCACAAGAATCAATATAATTAATACGTCTGGCGTTGAAGTCAGGGTGAACAGAACTGATGTAAGAACTGCACGTTTAGAGAGCCAATGTTCCTGCACTGCTAGTATATCACATGATTTTAAAATGTTAAGCACGTCGTAAGCACTGTTCCGTATGCTTCTGGCATTAATTGAAGCAATACGGAGTTGGCAGTCTACAGGTGAGTCGAATCTGTTGTTGTGTGCTTCCTAGGCGGGAAGTACCGTCCAATCTTTGTTCCTGCAGGCCAGATATTGGCGTCATAGAGCAAGTTCGGTTTAGCAATGTCCACACAGAGTTTGAAGGATGAATAAGAGTCGTGTTTAGTTGGTAAGCGTTCACGTGAGCATTTCATGTTCAAAATAGTTGTCATATAACTAGAAATGTCGGCACAAGTTGTATCTGCGTGAAATCCTGTTAAGAAGTATTCAGCAGATATAGTCGAGCACATTTGAGTCCACTCTTGCCTGTAGTCAGGGGATGTGGTTTATATTTAGAAGAAAACGGCTTGGACGTGTTAAAGAAGGCCGACTTGGACGTTTTTGGCATTTCTTGCGACAACCACGATCCACAGTGGTATAGAAGTGTTACCCGTGGTTGATTTGGTTGTGGTAGAGCGATTGGCACATCACCAGTAGCGGGTTGTGAGGTTGACGCAGAAGCAGCGGAGGGTCGTGAAGTCGATACAGCAGCAAAGGCGGGTGGTGGGGTTGATACAGCAGCAGCGGCGGTTCGTGGAGTTGATACAGCAGCAGCAGCGGGTTGTGAAGTTGTTGCAGTAGATAATCTCTGTGAAGTAACAGTGCGAGCAGGCTGGGTCACATTTTCGGAAGGTTGTATTGCTGGTATAAGTAACGACACCAGCGTAGAATTTGCGTAGACAATGCGGACACCGAGTGAGCACAGAATGATTTCACGTGATAATGAAGATATATCGACGTGGTTAACAATTTACCAAGATCACGAGCAACGTATATAGGACTATTGTCCTGATCGATTTCATCGAGAAGTTTCGAGATGTCGTCGACATTGTGTTTATTGTTGTCGGATCCTTGACGATGTTTCATTGGCACGGAAATGTGAGCATATATAACGTCTTTAGCAATTGCAATGTAATTTTCTGTAAAATTGTCTAAAACAATGCGATTTAGGACAGATCGAGGCAAATGTCCATTCGCTTGATATAGAAACATAAACGTTCGTTGATGAGAACGTTGTCGGTCGCCATGACAACGGGCGATAATATAAGTCAAATAACAGATCGTATATAAAGTCCATAATTTTTTTAGATATCTCCGCAGATCAGACGCACAATATCCGATTTCTTCGTTATCGAAGCTTGTAATCGTTGGGCACTCGTGAGCAACGCGTAAAACGTGCGACAATTATTAATGCAGAAACATAAAGATTTACATTCGGCTCGCATAAGAAGAGCAAGAAGAATCAATATGATAATGGCGTAATGACTTTAATTGCTCATGATGACGTGGCTCAGCGTTATCGCAACGAGCTGCAGCGATCGAGGACATTAGGCTACTAATTCGCTCGTGGGTTTGGTAAATGTGGCACAGTCCATACGTAGCATTACGCACACACGACGCATTAGCACGTTCGCACGCACAAATAATCATCAAAACACACGCACTCTTGCACAACAAAATTATACATGTACATGATAGACCCATTCGCACGCACGTACGCACGCACGCACGCACACACGCATGCTCTCACACACCCACTCATTTGACAGCTATCATGTATACAGCTAGCCAGCCTTGTTGTTGGATCAAAAACTTTCATTTTTCATATTGTAAGTGTATTTTATTTGGTAGAGGCGTTCGTCTAACGTCTCCCGTTGATTTCTACAGTATCGATGACGCTGAATGCCGTCACCGTACGCGTCAGGCAGTTTATAATTACCCTCGTCTCTGTTGATGGATGTTCTGGTCTTCCAGATCCAGATGGCTTCTTTGATGTGCCTGGTTCTTCGGTTGGGTTTTTGTCTACAATTTTCGCTCCCTCCCAGTCTATGATATGACTTTCAGTTGTCGCATGGTCTGGAAGGGCTGATTTATTGATGGTAGACATCGATCTTGTTTCCTGCTCCTTGTGTATACGAATTACCTCACATGTACGATGACGTCATTCAGCGTCATCGGTACTGAAGAAGTCAACATGAGACATTAGACGAAAGTCTCTACCAGGTAAAAGACACTTTGGACATGAAAAATGAAAGTTTTTGATCTGAAAAAGAACTGTCCTGAAGAATGTCCAGTAAGCCTTGTTGTTGCTTTCTAAAGGCTTTCCGTGTGTCGGGCAAATAACGGATCAAATGCTGTGTAGGCCTATTAGGTCTACTAATTAACAGACCTCGACTACTCGGCTCTCACTGTACAGACCACGATACTTATTTCAGTCTGTGTGTGCAACGTGCCATGTCAGTTGTATTAAATAAAACGTCACTGTTATTGTTTTATTTGTCATGGTATATTTTTGTTAGAAGCATTAAATATAGCCCAGTTCGTATTGATATTACAATACTGCGCAAAGTATTCCCATTTCAATACGTTTAAATAAAATTTTGGTATAGCTGATTTTTTTCTCCAAATTCTGTTGGAGCGTGTTCGTATTCGTATTTTCGAATTAGAACACTGTGCATCTATAGCATTTATATTAAAACACGTTTGACAGGGTCAGACTTCGAATACTTTTACATTTGGCGTATGTTTATCACGCACGCACACAAGTGCGTGGTTGACAACATATTAGATAAAGACTTGCACACATTTGACGACACATTAGATAAGACATGCCCAACCACGCCATTCGATCGTCGCTGAAATGAATACCATTCAAACCCATTTAAGACGTTATCGACCTTATCGATATAAACGTGGCTACGTTATCTCGGCTGCATCAATGTCAGGTCATTATGACAACACAGAATGACTCAAACGCGTGGTACCGCGAGCAGACAGTCGATCGTCCGGCGAAGATAACCAAACGTTCAGAGCCGACCAACACCGTACCAAACATCCGAATGCACCGCTCTCGCATTAACAAATTCACTCGACGTTTCAATGATTCTGAATTTGCATAGTTTAGTATTCTGGGAAGGTAACTCAATCTGACATTAGTGACATCACCGTTCTCGTGGGTGATATCGTTAAGACAACGTTTCATCATATCGCACAGCCTTTGAGTCGGTGTAATTTAGTGAGAACAATCTTAGTGTAATGTCAGCGCGAACTGACCGTCGACAAACGTAATTAACAATCGTTAGTAACGCTTCGTCGATCGAACGAACGGAGCCTCGCGTACTGCCTCTGTAGTCCCACCCTTGACGGACGGCTGTAACATATTAGGGGGTTGTACGCGGCTTGAACGGGGTAACGCCCCTTTATGTAAATCGCGTCTTGGAGCTACCGAAGCACGTAATTGCTCGGTATTGGGCACCCTCGAACCGTGCAATCGATTCCCGCCAACGGACAGAGGCAAAAAGAGAGCGAAAGAGCGGGCAGTAGCGCCGCCAGCGTCGACGACAGAGACCATTTCGTCGCCAACCACGTTCGTTATATAAGCGCTGGCCGCTGCACGTAGTGCCACTGGCGTAGAATGAGTCCGCCAATGCGACCGTATATAACAGGACACTAACGCTGACTGGCGTCTATTGCTACACGTCTCACGTGCTGACACTATCGATAGAAAGAGGGAAAGGGAGAGTCACAGTCTTAGAGATCGTCGCACATACAAGTGAGTATTGCTTTTATTCGGTTGTTATAATTATAACGAAATGTTGCCGATACACAAATCTAGTAAGTGTGTTTGCGTGAAATTGTTTGTGTGTTTATAAACAGAGCGGCTTTGTTTCGGTACTGCGACATTTTCCCGTTCGTTCGCATCGGGCAGGGGTGGAATCACGCCAGTACACGAGCGAAAATGTCATAGCTCGTATTTCTGCGACAAGCATACATCGCTGGCGAACACAGGATTGCTTCACTCTATTATCCAAGATGAACACGTTACAATTAAAGCCTATAACTATGCGGTTTCACAATGACAATCGTACGAGTGTGTACTGTCTCGCGTCACGTAGCACAGGGCCACAAGCCCAAGTGTAAGAGGTAGCGGGTTTGTTGTGGAATCTGATCGGCAGAAAACATTTGCCACCCAGAAAAACCAAGGTGAGAAAATAACGAGTGAACCAGATAATGGATAAAACAAACAGAATGAACACACGAGGGGAGAACGAAATGCGACGAAGAAGGATTTATCAGCGCCACACTGTGGAAAGGATGTTTGACTCATAACAACCATGAGGTATCCCTGCCGAATCTCTGTAACCGCATTCACCAGGCTGGTGGTTACATATAATACACCTGCGGAATCACATACGTCTTGACTTCGGAAGATCGAAACATGGAGTGTGCGTGTTTGACACCAGATAGCAACATTTCCGGATGTTTCTGCGTTGTATGTGTTGGATACACACGGTCGTCGCTTCCATGTGGCATAATGGAAATGTAATCCTAGCAGAACGCGTTCTCATTTCGTTTTCAAATATCCAGCAGTCTGGAGAACAGCACAACAACAATGGTGTTATGTCTCTGTGTCCCAAAATATACACCGTACACTCTCGCGAGCGGGTGCGATATCAGATCTAGAATGCTTATGTTATGAAGTTGCGTTGTCAGACATGCTTCACGGGATTTGTCTGGTGGCAGCTAAACAAGGCGTGTAAATTCATTAACCTGTAATCTTTTCTGTGGAGACCGTGCAAGAGGCTTTTATCATAGGATTACCTAACAGGAAATGGTAAAGAAACAGTCGTATATATATATATATATATAGGCTGATGCTATTACAACAATGTAATCGTCAATATAGGGATCAAGAGACGAGCGTGATGGTACGGTGGTATCAGTCTGATGACAGCACGCAGTATCCTGTTATGTTCGCCTGATAAAAAATACGCAACTTAGGCAAAGATTTGATAGTATCGATGAAGATAGTCGACACGCCACGCTCTTATATTGATGTTTATGCGCGCCTTGACACGGCTGTACACAATTTTACTTGAAAGTGCGATTAAGGTGGGCCGTTGTATTGTAAAAGGTAACGCTACATAATAGTGCCGTAAACACGTTTATCCATCGAGTAAATGTAACCGGGCAGCACTACCCGTTTTCTCAACGCCGATATGCTATCGACGGCTTTATGTGTGAGAAATCGGTCATAATTACAAAATATAAACGTGACTATCCTGTACTCCGGTTAATTCTGTAAACGTTGCTATCAAACAGGGCGCACAGCGCGAACCGCCACGATACTTGTGCGTTAGCGGAATTCGCAATAGCACAGATTGGCTTCATTTTTTGCCTGCCTATTAATTTCATTTGCGTTGGCAATATAAATTCACATGGAAATGCAGCACGTAAGTGTAGGAAGTCAGTCAGCGCTGTTCTTATTCTAGGCTGGTACATGTATGTCCACAAATACGTTTAGGTGTATATATGTATGTACTGTTGTACTGTACGTACAAACACACACACATACACACACACACACACACACACACACACACACACACACACACACACACACACACACACACACACACACACACACACACACACACACACACACACACACAAACACACACACACACACACACACACAAACACACACACACACACACACACATACACACACACACACACACACACACACACATATATATATACATATATACACAGTGAATGTACATATAATATATAATAACATATCATAAATGTAATGTATATATTATATAAGGTATGGTATATAATATATATATATCTCGAAATATAGATGTCGAAAAAGTTTTGTAGGTTATGATCGCCAAAAGAAAACTCGTGGGAGCAAATCACGATTACTCACTCCATCTATTTTTCCACACACACACACACACACATATATATATATATATAATAATAATAATAATAACTATTTCAATTTTAGACCAAGTATATATTTGATAATTTGATATATAATTGTATATGGGTATATTATATATAATATATTATAATATATACATTATATATATATATATATTACACTTAAGATATATATATATATATATATATATTAAGTGTAATACATTATATATATATATATATATATATATAATGTATTACACATAATATATAAATCTTAAGTGTATATATATATATATAAAATGTACATTTATAATGTATATATTATAGTATATATATATATATATATATCTAATATACCCATATACAATTAAATATGAAATTATCAAATACATGCTTAGTTTAAATTGAAATATTTATTATGACATATATATATATATGGAAAAATTTCACGTTCAAATGTTACAGAAACGTATTTTATATATAAAGACCATCCAACTATGCGTGTGTCGTCAAAGTGTAAATAATTGTTAACCTCTGCTACCCACAGGCGGTGCTGTAAAACGACTGGTCACACATGCCACCTCGTGTAGATAATTCATTGCCACAAACGGTAGAGCTCGTTGTCAAGTAAAGCAGGTAGTTCGGCACCAACATCAATGAATTGTTAAATGGCAACAATAGTAGAAAGTTCAGTGAAAAGATACGTCGAAAGCAATATGGCAAAGTCCGACAGTTGTTTGATTACACATAACAAAATATGAATGATTAATTGTAAACAAGTCGCATCATTGGCACACGTAACTATGCTCCATTAAATATGATAATTGATAACAAACGCAGCTGTAGCTGTAGCTGTAACTGTAACTGTAGCTGTAGCTGCGGTAGTCGGATCACATTATACGATAACACGATCTGAACTTACTCTTTGGTGTTAAAGTTTTGGTCGATTTCACACAGAACTATGTATCTGTTGTAGCACCGCTGTCACGTTTTTAAAAACCGATTGCTGTACTTAATCAAATACCACTCTCGGTTGAAGGATAAACATTCCTAGAGGCTTTTGCTTATCAAAACGAGCATAAGAAAGATTGTGTAGGTAATTAATACAACAGCGATTTCAATGAGACATATACATGCTATAGTTTCCGCTTTCGGGCGTTATCGCTGTTTGCTGATAGTGATTCAAGACTGGTAAACAAATTGGTGCAATTATATAAGCCATAAAAACGGCGTCATCAGATACTGGTCGCTGATTTATGTAAACATGCAAAAACAGCCAGTGGCTATAAATTTGTCGAACGATTGAGGTTAAAAGGCGGAGAGGAAAGCCGGACACTAATCGGATCAGTTGATCTCACTCGTTGGCGTTCGTCGTAAGTTTGGCCACGGGGTGTATGAGAGCCTGCGGGAATCAGGCTCGGCTGACGGATTCCGGAATACGTAGCTATCATACAAGACGTACAGGCAGTAAGCATTTGTATCAGCTGTATCAGAGGTTGTATCGGTAAGATGTTGTGACTTTTATGTTTGCGATCTGACCCAAGAGAAAGTGTTTATGACCCTACTGATATACCCTGATCTCACCCGGTTGTCGCGCGATATCAGGTTCCTTCCTGATTGGTGGATATGTCGAGCAATTACGTCACCCTGGAAACGAGCCAACCAGAATGTGTTGGACTAAAACGGAAGTTACGTTGGTATTTCTACTACGGGTGTGTATACTAAAGCGAGTGTAGAGTAAAGATGAGATCACTTCATATATATTGCATAAGAACATATTATATTTAAATAATTTTTTTTCTGAATTGATCTTGGAATAATTATCTTCTATTCCCTGTTAATAATTTTTTTCTGAATTTATAATAAAACAGTTTTCTTCTAATCCCCGTTAATGCATTGCGGGATGGGGGACACGTCGCTTTGTTTTCTACTCGCTCACGATCCTTCATTCTCTCCCGCTTTCTGCTGTTCACCTTAGCCCTTTCGATATCTCATTTAATACTATATATAGACCTTACCTTTGGTATTTCACTTCTTCGACTTCTTCGTCTTCTTAGTCTATGCATGTTCAGGGAACAGTTGTGTCGGCCAATTTAGTCTGATGGGTTATTTCCCGAGAACCTATCTGATTTGTGTGAAACGTCCACGTTTATGGTGGCGATGAGTAGGTCTACAACAGGTGCAGAATAACGAGCAAGCGGGCGAAACTGACACTGATTGCAACAAGACGCCAAAAATCATCGTGGAACACCTGTGTCTCATTGCGTTTCTATCTCGTTAGTCATTAGAAACATATTCACCTCTTGACTCATCCAGAACCGCCATAATTAAGATCATCAAATTCTAATAGGATTATCACATACTGGTGATCAGAGCACCTATGGATTAGTCAAATAACAGACGGTGTCAGGTGCTGAAAAATAAGAAATTAGAACCGTACAGTTACTACAATCGGACATTGACTTCATGTCTACTGGCTACTGTTGACTGAAGAAAGTTGCCGATGGTGACAGAATTAAGGTACTCTATTCTATAGTCGGTTACACGAGTCAGTGTGTGTGCATAGTTACGTTGATGTTGACATGCTTGAAAACGTTATGTTATCATTACACCTAAGACCTTCTCCCACCCATCTGCTAAACTGACTGAGCAACGAGACAGTTGACGTCTCCGCACAGTCACGCAACTTTAGTCGAATAAGATGATTGTCAATTACAGGACTAACGATGACATTGCACAATCGACATACGCTCACTGCATTATTCACGGTAATGCCGAATATAGTAACCGTAATGACATTGTGGTGGCAACTGGACTTTTGTTGAGTGGACTTCCGACATGTGTCGACCGCCTAGAACTCACAATGACTTATTATGTCACTGCGGGCCGACGTAAGTGCGGACGTGGTTGTTCTGTACAGTCAGGTCGGCCAAACGCCACACTTTGTGTGGGCCGAGTAGAGCAGTCACACAACGCCGGATGTTATCACTCGAAATATATGCTGGGTTCTCGGAGTTTGGTCAGTTCGTTCACTTCGCGTTCATACAATTCACACATATGTACACGTGATTACACGACAATAGGTAGTAGAATTATGGCAATGAAAAACATTTCCATAATTATTGCAACGTGGTTGAATTCTTCCCAGAGACGTTGATTTCGCGTACCACTGAACAGATGTGGAGCGAAATGCACAACATTCCTAACAATCATGGCGATGGGATATAATTGCGAAGAACTGTTGTTTATAGGTCACACAATCTTACTCTTCAGGATAGTCACATTCAGTCTTGAAGGTTAACTAATATTTCCTCGAATATTTGAATATGCTGCACAGCCTTCGTCAGCGACATGTTATTGAAGCGCTACGGCTATATCACAAGCACGTTTTCATGAACTGCACACGATTTTCACTTTTGTTCCACGACTTACCCATTCACTGACGCACCAGGGTTGGTGCGGGTACATAAATTAATTCTTCTGTTTACACCATTTTGACCGTAAGCTTCGATAACCATAAACAAACGACACACATAAGTTACTCCCGACTATTAGATAAGCGCCTTTAGACTAACTCAATGACGTGTTCCGTATTGTACTCTTGCCCAGACTCTTACCAATTCAGTTATGTTAATCGCTGTTTTTCGAACACACAGGACATCTGGTGTAATGTGTTTTTCGAACACACAGGACATCTGGTGTAATGTGTTTTTCGAATACACATGGCATCTGGTGTAATGAGTTTTCTTCACCAGAACAAAACAATTCACAAAGGTGTAAACAAAAACAAGATTAGAATGAGTGATTCCAAGAAACGGACGTATTAGTTGTACGTTATGCATGCCTAAGCAAACCAAAAACAGTCATTATAGTAGCTTTTAAGCAATGCCTGTGTAATTTATTTCACTTTGTCCACTATTTAGGCAAATAAATGAAACCGCAAGAAACATGAACAAATTATATATAAATATATATTAATATTATGTCTTCAAGACGTTTTGTTCTAAACCATGCAAGTCCATTTTCTACTTGTTTGGGAAAATTCCAAAGTACACTTTTTGTGATAACGTTTCTAATTTTATAGCTGACCGTTTAAAAAATGGGTCTTCTCAAAAGAGCGACTCTACCAAAAGTGTAAATAATTTGTTATCATGAAATTAAGTCATGTCTGTCGTTAATACGTTACCGCCACATTGTACACGTAGCATGTTTTGCTATTTTGCTACGTGACTTGATTAAAATGCCTATATTGAAAAAAGAAAAAAACTATTAAAATAAATCCACATGCCGCATAAAACATATTGCCAAATCATTCACAATAGCTAGAGATGATCATAGTCGTTAGGTAATCTAACCATGAATATATCTAATAATTGTGTTTTGGTTCAGACTGAAATACACATACAATGATACATATATAGGTAAATCTCCACTAAGCAGCACTAGATTAACAAAACCATAAAATAACCATAACAACGGCCATAACCCATTTGAGCCAATAAGTTATTTAACGTTCAACGGAGTTCCCGTTTATGGACGACGCATGTCTGACGGCTACTTTACGTTGAACTCAAATATACGTTCGTGTACTTAAGTCGTGTACTTCTGGAGTTAATTAACCATCACGTAACTTATACTTAAAATTATAACAAACAACAATTCGTTTGTTTGTCGGACAAGCGCAAAAAGGATAACTGTACCTAAGCCGAGACACTGAGCTTTGACAAATCGTTAGCAACTATTGTCGACCGAAGAACAGGGGTGACATTGACGAGCGTCGCGAACCGCACACCTGTAACACACGACACTTGACTTCTCTATGAGACGGGAAGCGAGGCGTAGTTGCCGGTCGTAGGTCGCTATTATCGGCGGTCACATTAATTAACGTATACACTCGGCTATTTGTAGACAACGCAGCAATTCGAAGTTTATGCAATATTAATTCCGAGCTACGTGCAGCGGGGCAGAAAACGCGCCGTGCGTAGACGATGGTTCATCCGCGTGCATCGCCGTCGAAGAAGCGAGGTGTCGTATGGCTGTTAGAATTCATACGATCTCCAGCGATCAAGATAACATCGACGACGCCACAAGACGTTGACGTCTAATAAATCGTAGTAGGTCGACTGGAAAGGGGGATTACAATACAATTAAAATATGATTGAGAAGCGTCTTTTAATCTCCTCGGATGGGTCCGTCATTAATGCAGACCGTGTTCGCGAAAATGTCTTTCATTAATGGCTAACGAGAAGACACCGAGGTTCGTGTCGAGACGGGGGAAACTCCCGGTCGTCGCTTCTTTGCCGTGCCTGTTTCGGCGCTGAATGAACGCGCATACACGCTCCCCGCCACTCGGTCCGGCAGCGCTAGAATCAATTAGACCGGCCGTGCACGCGGCTCGCTAAAACAGCTCCTGCCCGACAGACACTAATGAAGGCTTTTTGTCGCTGTTGTTTCAGTCTCACTCCAACGAGGGTTCACTTCCTAGCTGAAGCAGCCGACCAAGCTTGGTGCGACCAGTCTCCGCTGACAGCCGTCGCAACGAGGCTAGATCCTATCAGCACACACGGATACATGTTGGTGCGACGAGCGTAAGCCTTCACAGTATCGCAGTCATGAGGAGACTCGCCGTGTCGACTCTCGCGGTCGCTCTGGCCGCTCTCTTCAGTGTGGCCGACGCCAAGAACTTCACCCTGGGCTTCCTGCCGGCGCTTAGCGGCAACAAGGGACAGAGCAAGTATTTCGTCGGCGCGCTAGTGTACGCGCTCAAACATATCAACTCGGACGAGAAGGTGCTGGCCGGTCACCAGCTCGACTATGTGCTCGTCGATAACAAGGCGGACACGTTGACGTCGATCCGCGGCATGACGAAACAGTACTTCAACAAGACCGTCGCCTTCATCGGCCCCGATGACACGTGTGCGACCGAGGCGAGGGTGGCCGCCGCTTGGAACCTGCCCATGGTCGCTTACGTAAGTACAACCACACCCTCCCGGGGTCACGTAGGTGTCGACTCGGGGGCAGTTAGCGGTAACCTTGATATCAATGAGTTCATACTTAGTCATTAGTTTTTGTTGATTTTGTTGATTTTGTTGGCTGTGTCGTTGTTGTCATTGTTGTTTTTGTTGTTGTTGTTGCTATCGTAGCCGTTGTCATCTTAGTAGTAGTAATTGTTATTTTGTGTTCCCGTGCTATTACAATAATCGCGTTGATGACAATGGCGACGGTAGTAGCAACAGCAGCAGCAGCGGCGGCGGCGGCGGCGGCAGCAGTCGCAGCAGCAGCAGCATCAATAGCACAGCAGACGCAGCAGCAGCAACAGCAGAAACAGCAAAAACAAAAACAGCAGCACTGCATAGACAAATGCTAATATAACAACGACAACAGTAACAACAGCAGCAGCAGAAAAACACAAATAACATCAATAACAGAACTACAACAACAACTGCATTGCAATGATGACTACAATAACGACAGCTACAGCAATAACAGCAATAGTAGCAGCAGCAACAACAAACAAGCAACAACAATACCAACACAGCAACAAAATCATTGACAGCAAGACACACAACTAGCTAGCCGACCGTCTACGCGAGGCGTTCGATATTCGTGTACGGGATGTACGTTGCGTGTATTCGCGGTCGCGAAAAAAATCCCAGTCGCGTTTAATAATGCACATCGACAACACGTTCACGGCCACCCGCCGTCTAAAATCGATGTTCTCCAATGTACGCTTTGACGCAAGGTGGCTTCGAATCCTTCGATGGGAGCGGTCACGCGGATATCGCGAGATATCATGTTGTGTAGGTAGTGAATCATACACAATCAGTCGACACGTCTGAAGTTGGCCACCAGCTGTTTACGTGTCTGTCCACAGCGCGCAGCTATGCGGGGTGATCTTTGTTAGACTGCGACTGACAAAAATGAAAGAAGGTGACATAAATCGTGACGTATAGCCGAGGAGGAACACCCACTCCACTCCCAAACCGCGCTAACACATGCTTCAACGAAATTCGGGAACATCGCCTGCAGCGGGCGTCTCCTATCGCACATGTCGCCCGGACTGCCCCGTGCGGTCGCCAGGCTTTGTGAGCAGATCAAATAGGAGCACCTCCCCCGCGGCCTATCGGTCAACCGATCGCGGGTCAGCATTGTAGGCCCGAGGTCCCAGAGAAATCGTTGTGTAACGGTGACGATAAAAGGTCGTAGACGCCGATTGACGTGTTAACTGCGCATGATTTATTCGCGTCATTCGGAAGTGATGTCAAACGCTTTCCCGATACGGTGCGTGTACGCACGCTGGGTTACATAATACACTAATAGGTTCGTTAACTGATCAGCGCGAGGCGACTGTGACACAATCAACAGCAAAAACTAAACAGAGGCAGCGCTGTTTTGCTTTCCGACCTTCCTAATCGTTTTGACGTCGGCCATTGTATCTGATCAGCTAAAGCACCGCCTCGATATGCTCGAGATGATTTGCACTCGATAAAGCTGTGACCCTGGAAGGACCACCCAAAATACTAATTGTTTGATACTTTCACACAAAGGATTGGCCGGACCACACGATATCCCAACCAGCGTGGAATATATACGTGCGTTCGTGTGAGCATGCGTGTACGCTTCGCTACACCACCAGCGCGACCCGCCGTTGCAAGTTCGTTCGGGCCTGGACGGTCCTGGATCGGCCTGGACACTTGTTTTACATTTACATCTGCATTCCTACCAACGGAAGAACCAGTCGGCGTATACTCCTACGGGAATGCCGTGGACGGCATCTGTCGTTGACGAAAATAGTTCAAGTCAAGACAGAAAGAAGGCATACTAACTGTTGAAATGATGAATATTTGTTATAAAGACACACTACATGATCTGACCACCACACTGAATTTGCATTCAACAAATGAAGCGCTGATATAAAAAATCTTATAAGTCACACTTTATATGTTTTGAATAAATAAATACAAACCAATTATTTACGTAAACACTACCGGGAAAGAAAAACCATCGCCGTATAGAGAGTGAAAGTTGCTACTAATCACGTAAAATTTGATGCCAGAAGTTGTGTCAGCCATAGTCTTGTAGCATCAAACTCCATTTAGTCTAAAATGTAACTTCTGGGGTTTGTGATCTTGGTGTTTAATTTTACAATTTGTGAGATGGCAGTGCATTTAAATTGTTTCAGAAATGTCGAGACTCGGCCGTGTCGAACAAGGTGCTGTACCCGACGTTTGCACGGACGATCCCGTCGACGTCCAAAGTGTCCAAGTCCGTCATCTCACTGATGTCACACTACGGATGGAAGCGATTCACTGTCGTCGTTGGCAACTGCGCCAATTGGCTAGAGGCCGCGAGCACGCTGCAGGTATGTTATGCGACAGGCGATTGGCCGCTGATATGTCACTCGTCTGTCGATTGGCTGTTGGATTAGACTATGCAGCGTGACTAAGACATATATCGATTGTTGCCTGCCGGTGAAAATGGGAAGTCATCTGGTTTATCTATGATGTTTTGACAAGCTGTCCCATAATAACGCGAGTGAATACACGATAAGACTATATTCGTATTTTATAAATAAAATACCCTGATAAACGAAAGTAGGCCTAAATGTTTGTTTATGCGTAATCAGTAGTAGACATTTATCCACCAAAAAGTTACAAACCCATCTCAACAATTTAAGATGAGCAGGAATTGTTGAATGCAACAATATTATGTCCTGTTATTATTTTAACACGTTAGTATATTTTCTACGATCAATCTACGTTGAATTACAGAAATCGAACGAGGCAAATGGCATAAATACGAATGCTATCGAAGAATTAGATTACTGCGAACCAGTGCCAACGTAGATACAACTAATTAAACCTGGCATAAAAAGTTCCATTTATTAACATTTCCGATGAACTGAAAAGAGCTGATGGAAAAGCGTCGCCGAAATCTAACAAACGCCTCTCATCTGACAGACCCTGGCAGAGAAGAACGGTATTCAGATCAACGAGATGGTCACCTTCGAACACCCGTACATTGCCAAGAAGCAGATGGAAGTTCTGGTGGAGAAAACTTACAAATCGACCAGAAGTGAGTACGATGTATTACCTTATTGTTTTAATCAGATATAGACGTCTATGTATTTGACACAACACACGGCCATGTATTTTTAAAGATTTTCTCCTTAAGATTTACGTGTATATTGTGTAAATTGCTACAACCAAACATGACCCAATACTTGTAAATTAAATTCTTTCTCGTCTCCATCCCTCCTCTATTTTATGACATAAGAAGTATGGTCTACCACATTAACGCCACCAACAACGTTTTTCTTGACATGTACGCACAATACGCAATATTTCGTTCAGGTCTAATCAGCACGATGTTCGGATGTCTCTATTATGTATAGCTCGCGTCTTTGCAAATCAAACAGTCAATCATTTCCCACGAAACAAATCAGTGTGCGACCTCTGCTAAATGCTTAAATCGTGAAGTATTCACTCTAATGAGTCGCAGCGCCGTCCAAGTAATCCAGTTACTGCAGCCATTGGGAAAGCATTAGAGTATCACTGTCGCAGGGATTGAGAGTTTCATTTGGTAAAAGCCAAAATCCCAAACGCGTCGTCCGAGTCTTTGTATTGATGACACTTAACAGGTTCTTCACCTCGCGCTGGTGATTGAATTACAGTTAACTTTCCTACTGTTCATCCATCGGCTCCCGTCGGTTCTACTCGTGAATATAGGAATATAGTCGGTGAATGTTCGCCATTAATGGTTATACACCATCTCGATGTACGTGATAGAAAACTCGTGCTTAGGAGAGGAACAAACATTCGCCTCACAATGAAGCATCCACCGCTATAAAACCTTACACAATATGACACAATTTACCCATAAAAGATAGGAATAAACTTGTGTACATGTGTAAGGACTAGACCGAACATTATGACAGCCTATGAGTTCGTCCTGTCGAATCAATGCACGTTCTGAAGAGAGTTTGTTTAGTTTGGCCAAAGGTGTGTAAATACCACCGTCTGATGACTTGTGTTGGTATTTGCTGCAATCGTTTATGTTTGTCTTTTTTATTGTATAACCACCGTATCGAAGGTGGCTGACATGACGTAATAGAACACAGGTGTTCATTTGTTAACGTAATCTAGCCCCTACATGCAACTTGTCTTTGATTACGCCAGCTTCGCCATTGTTTTCCGGCGAGTTCAGTCCCCCGCGGGCAGTGAAACACCCGCGTAATCGCTTAAATAAGTTCGCCCTTCCGGGAATGATAGCGGTATCTGTGCCGTCCCGCGAACTAAAACCGTTCATCTGACAAGACGTTGGTAATCGGTCGGATTGATTCTTTACCGAGCAGAGCATAACGGTACTCCCGCACTGAGGGCGCGGACCACACCTGGTACACCAAGTAGGGACGTCTAGAACCACAAATCGACATTATCCCGAGCCGCGGGGAAGGTGCGACGCCGTGTTGATTCGCGGGATGAAGGGGTCCAGCGATTGCTGGGTTGGGCCGCGGGCGATGCGCAACATAGTGCGCCGGTGTAACACCTGACATGGCGGCGACTCACTGCACTCGTTGGCGTTAGATGGTCACTGTGTACAGACCGAAGTGTAACATATTTTACTTTGGTTATCGCATGTTTACACCATCTAAACACGTCTGCAATTGAAATAGTACCTACTCGTTGCATTTTCGTTTAGGAGTAGAGTATCTAGATGTCAGGCAAACGTTACGTTCTTCTTCACGAGAACAAACGATCGCTCCTCAAAATTTTATATGGCAAGCAATATGAAGGTATTAGGGATATTATACGAAACATCCGCTTAAACACAAGCATGTGTATGCCCTTCTGCTAAACAAATATTATTACACATTCTATACTCCGTCTTATGACAGAATCATATTAAATTTTATTTTGGTTTAGCAGTCGTTCTTTACAATGAGTTAACGGCACAACTCGTAACGGCTGCTGCTTATTTCTTCAGTCTACGTATTCTTGGGCGATTCTGATGCACTGATCGACTTTGTGCGAGCGATGCGACTCAAAGGACTGAACGATCAAGGCGAATACGTAGTGATTGCTGTGGAGGAGAAACCATACGACCCGGAGGCAAAGCTCGGCTATTTCAAAAACTGTAAGTGCCGTTACAGAACACACTACATTCGCTGATTATACGATACTGAATCTAGCCATGTACGAGTTATGTCGATGACACTACCGTGTAGTTGAATGGAATTTTGTATTTGTGTTTCATCTGATTTTATAACATTATGGATCATCACTAAGGTTTAACAATCTAGCAAGGTTACTTTTCAAGTAGTATTGTAAAAAAGTACCAGTACATCTGCATTTAGCCCATCAATCACTGTTCGTTACCAGAACATGGCCGTGTCCTCGTGGCTTTTAGCGTCGCCTTGATAGCCATCGAGTGACGTCATTCGATACCTCCATTGCAGACCTCGAGCAGGAAGTGCTGCAGTGCATGGTGGACGCCTTCAGACCCGTTCTCATGTTGCTGCCAACGCAGCCGACCAATCCATTCTACGACGAGTTCATTGAAAAGACCGCAACCTATTCAACCGAAGAGCCCTTCAACGCACCCAAGCCACCATTCCTGGGCTTCAAACTTCCGGTATATCGGGTTTCTCATGTTCAGTAACTGTGACAACTTCCTATTTCCCACATGCCTTTGGAACAAATCGCCTATCTCCCACCTGCTTTGGGTCAATCTCACACCTCTCCTACAGCCCACCGATTTTCCGAGGCCAGCTTTTCATTTCCGGCAACTTTCCCTCTCTACTGGAGATTGATGAATGACAATCAGTACATAAGGCTATCATACTTGATATGGGATGTAAATGTTCCTTATACCATGAACCCTCGCACATAGCTAGCGTGCATTGTATAGGCAATCACAATTCGAACGCACTTCGTTGTTTAACATTCCACATGTTGGTCTCGATACATTCTGGGTTGCTTCACATCGTGGTCATGTTTTTCGCAGGTGCCCATCTACGCTGCCTATCTGTACGACGCGGTCAGTCTGTATGCCCAAGCCCTGGACGACGTGCTGCAGGAAGGCGAAGACATCAGAAATGGCACGGCAATCATCCAGAAAATGATCGGCAAAGCATACAAGAGTAAGCTTAAATATAACACGTCTTTTCTTTTTATGCATGTTTCTTTTTTCTACGTCGCACTATTATAGGCGGATTGCATAAGTGAATGTCTGTATATCTACCAGTTCACCTCTGCCGTCCGCTCAACACTTCTCCATCGATGTCGCTCCTCTACTTGCGACCAACGTTTCTGGTATTCACTATCCAAATGCCGCCCTACATCCACTGCCTTCCTTTTGTGTTTCGGTAACATCCCTTTAGGGTACCAGGTAGTAGCGTACCCAGGTTTTTTTTGGTTGCCCGGAATCTCGTAAATTCCGCACTGCTGTATCATCTATATACAATGTACAGAGAAGGATGACATGCAACATTCAGCTTTACAGTGATACCCCTTTGGAAACCCCCAACATATATAAATCATGGGTACGCCACTTAGGTTCGTGTTTACCTTTCTTGTTTTCCGGAAATTCGGAAGTCATATTTATAATGCTGGCATGTGACAATTCAATAAAAGGACGAATCACGGCGTCGGTTGCTTGCATCGAGTGTTTCTACAATCGAACGCTGTGTTACTCACACAGGTATTCAGGGGTACACGATGTACATCGACAAGAACGGAGACGCCGAAGCCAACTACACCGTCGTGACACTACAGGACGACCCCGACGTAGAGTTTGAAGAGTCGCTCAAACCGGTCGGCCATTTTAGTTCCGATGGCCTCAACATTCCGGTGAGTTGTCAAGAAGAAGTGTGCGTGTGTGCGTGTGTGCGTGTGTGCGTGTGTGCGTGTGTGCGTGTGTGCGTGTGTGCGTGTGTGCGTGTGTGCGTGTGTGCGTGTGTGCGTGTGTGCGTGTGTGCGTGTGTGCGTGTGTGCGTGTGTGCGTGTGTGCGTGTGTGCGTGTGTGCGTGTGTGCGTGTGTGCGTGTGTGCGTGTGTGCGTGTGTGCGTTTGCGCGTTTGCGCGTGTGCGCGTGTGCGCGTGTGCGCGTGTGCGCGTGTGCGCGTGTGCGCGTGTGCGCGTGTGCGCGTGTGTGTGTGTGTGCGTGCATGCGCGCAAGTATGTGTACATATAAACACACATCCACAAATGCATGCATTACGTGGTATGATGTGGAGCATTATGTATTATATTGATGCAACTGTTGCCTTATAAAGGTCGTGCCGTCATATCACACGCTAAAGGTGCTATTGAGAGACTTACTGACACCGTGTCGTTCTTCTGCTCCTCCCCCAGACCTACATGGTGGACAAAACGGTCAACTGGATCGGTGGCAAGGTGCCGAGGGACGAACCAGACTGCGGCTTCGACGGGTCCAGGTGCAAGTTTCAAATGGGTACGGTCATTCTTATGCAGCTCATGCTCGTTGTTCTCTTACGTCAGAGTGTATCGCTGTAATCTCAATAAAAATATCAAAAATCGTTGTGGGGGATATGTTGTAATATAAATTTTAAATAGTTATGTATGTACGCATAAGTAAATGAGTGGGACTGCGGTCGTGAGTAAAGTTGCCGTTACGAATGTGGTAATGTTTGTCGTTAGGATCAGTAGGTTAGTGTTACGTAACACGTCGAGTCACGTAGTTATCGTACAACGGAAACGCACACACGGATCAAGGACAATACAACCATTACTGAACAGTATACTTTTATCACGTCGTCCAAATGTTTACTGGTTACATCTTAGCAGAGCGACTGTTTACTGCTTGCATCTTAGTAGATTAGACCTAATGTTTGTCGTTAGGATCAGTAGGTTAGTGTTACGTAACATGTCGAGTCACGTAGTTATCGTACAACGGAAACACACACGGGTCAATGACAATACAACCATTACTGAACAGTATACTTTTATCACGTCTTCCGAATGTTTACTGGTTGCATCTTAGTAGACTAGTTAACTGCTGTCTGCCGAATCGATTCTGGTATCACGTCATGCAAATATAAGACGTCAACATCAAACGGCCGTACCTTGAGGCGTGTAGGATGTACGAATTGCAATTAACCTTTTCTGCCCCTCGCTGTATATGTATTTTCCACTTCAATACAGACTGGCCAACGCTGCTCATCTGTACCGTGTCGCTGTGCATCATTGTCATTGCCACAACCTTCGTTATCAGGTAGGACATTAGACGTCAATTTACGGCAGTGAAGATATTATTAGCCATGGTATAAGAGTCATTCTACAGTAACTTGTATTTTTTTGTTCCCAGCTTTCAATTTGCAAGACTAGCTCTACACAATGACACGAACGCCTTTATATGTTTGCTAAACACTCCCTCAATATTTGGCAGTCACTACCACTGCAGTAAATACATAATTTGACCAATTTTTTCAATCTGATATGTTGGAATGTCTTGACCATAACGTGTCCCTTCTAATATATTTGGATTTCAACCACCGATACAACATGTTTATATAAGAGCAGCATACTCGAATTTAATGCACACTAAATTCATTTATTTAGCAATAATATTTTACCTAACTTGTTTAAGAAAAATTTCAATATTAAAAAATACAGACTTTGAACGTCTGTCCCCTGAATATTTTGTCTTAACCGTAACATCCCGCGAACAGTGCCACTGCGTGAAATTGTTGAAACGGTTACAAACCATAATTGCTGTAGCAGTAGTCTATCTTTCCCTCTTTTTGCAAATCCCATGATCGCTAGCATGACTTGTGATTTTCCTTCTCAAAAGAGTGTTTATTTAACTGAAATTTGCCGCGTATTATTTCTACATGTCTAAGCCATAACGTGTTAAATATCATGTAACTATGTGACATTGCGTACATACTAACATGGTATGTCAATGGAACGTATTTTAAACAAGTTATTGATTCCAGAGAACAACTTGTAAAAACATTGTTTGAGCCATAACATCTTAGCAGTAGCGAATAATACGTTTTGGCTAAGACATTTTGCGTTATGGCCAAGACTACTCTGTGATAAAACAAACAAGTAGATTTTATAACTTTGTGCAAGCCAACAATAATAGAGTTAGAAAATCACACCATTTATAATCTATATACTTTATTATACATATATATATAGTCTCGGAAATGGGGAAGTTTTTGGGGTCCCCCGTTGTTGGTGGGGGCTGGAGATGGGGTTATCCTCCAATATCTAGGAAAGAGGATGTATTTAGGATGTATTTTGGGTGCAATTGGAGGTTTTCGAAGAGCTGGGTTTTATCAAGCTTCAACGGGGTGCAATTCGAGTTTTTGGAGAGCCCTCAAAGTGGGGGTTTGTGTAATTGGATATTTTTATTCAGTCTGCAGAGGAGGTGCAATTAACTGTTACTGATGAGCGTCAAAATATTTACGAGCACACAGGTCACCCAATATTAATTTCGTTCTGGCATCAATGATATCATTATATACCCTTTCAACATTGATAATACCATTTTGGCCATGTTTTATAAGTCGTTTATCCAGAGTGTTTTAACCTTTTCTATTATTTGTGGTTAGTAGTATTGTATTGTATGTGTATATTATGTATATATATATATATATTTATATATTATATATACACATATATATATATATACACACACATGAAGAACATTTTCAATTTTACTCTGCATTTTAAGTATTCAACCAAATTCAACCAGCTCTCCCAATAATAATTTCTTTCTGGCGTCAATGATATATACCCGGTATGCGTATATATGTACATGTGTGTATATTATGTAGACATATACAGGTGTATGTATATATGTGTATATATATACATACATATATATATATATATGTATATATATATACATATATATATATATATATATATATATTTACACACATATATAATATATACATGAAGGAAATATTCGATTTTACTATGTATTTTAGCTATTCAACCAAATTTTGTTATTGTATTACTGTACGTTGTTATGATGCAACCGTACGCACAATATAATAAACTGTGTCCACTTAATGAAACATCTTAGTGGCCATAGGCGCGGAAACGGGGGGGGGGGGGCATGGGAGCAGTTGCTCCCCTGCAATTTCGCTGGGGGCAGACATGTGGTTCTGCCCCCCCCCCCCCCCCAGTAAACGTGAGCGTGAATGTTTGTTTTGCGGTGCGCGCCCGTAATAAGCGAATACGTGGCGCGGCGGCGAAAAAATTTCAACTGCAATAATGTTTAACAATTATATACCCGATTAAGCCATGCAGTATTACGTAAATATGTTACAATTTTACTTACCACAATAATAATAGAATGTTGTCTTAGCCATAACAATAATGTCTCAGCCATAACGTTTTGTCGTAGCCATAACACAAGTTAAACATTTTAATTTTTATGTAGTGATATTACACCGTACAATGACTTGTATTTATCTCGACGAGTAACTGACCTAAGTAATGATGTCATGAACCCTATTGTTGATCAGAGGTATTTTCCAAATATTGTGCATAACTATAAGAAACCAAATATGCAGGTTATTGGACAAATAACATCCTGATATGTTGTGTCAGTATAATTATAACATTATACTACCACATTAGTACATTAATTTTCGCAAGCTGATATATATGTAAAAAGTTGACATTAGTTTGCCCATGTCATGTTAAAATATGACATTACTGTCATTTTAGTAACATGTCCAGTCTCGTTATGGTTCAGATATGCGGCGATGGTAGGTGTTTTCAAAAACACATGTTGGCTAATTTGTTAATGTCGATCGCTGCTGACTGCTGTTCATTGGGGTTGATACTCTAGTCCATCATAATAACAATGTTTTCGATAAATTAAGCCCAACATTTTTAAGATTTATTGGCTGAAAAATACACGTTACTGTAGAATGTCTCATAAGACCAACACATTAATGGCACAGAGTTGATTTGGGCAAGCTCTGTCGGGTTCATATTTTTGCATAATAAGAGCACTGTACAACGGCTTAGCGCCTATGTAATTTGGGCGAAAAGACTGAGTTTGGAGGATGGTGTAAATGAGTTGGAGGAGTTGGGAGATGAGTGGAGAATGACGGCGACATATAGAGGGAATGGAAGTGGTTAGTGGAGAGAGCAGTGGAAGAACAGTAACAGGAAATAAAAAGAATACACAAATCGAGGATCGGTGTCGTGGCCAGCCTAATCCCGGACATACAGGGAAAAAAGATGAGAACACGAACAAATGGCTTCTTACTAGCGTTTCTGTCGGCGACGTTATGTAATGAATATTTTCAGGCAAAGCGACGACAGATATTGCGCGAACAGCCGTGTTAAGATAACCACTTCCTACTAGCGACGCATCTCTTCCGGAGAGCCAATAAACGGTGTACCTACTCACCCGTTCTCCTTCCGCCAGAACAAGACACAATAAAACGCTTACGTAGAGAGATGGCCTATTATGTCGGTGTTTTAGCCCGATCACACGAGTGAGGCAGCCGTAAACAAGACCAGGTCTCCTTATATAATCAACGTAAAGTCAACTTCTATTTGCAATCACATTTCTTAGCGGAACTTGACAATGTGGCTCGCCAGCCCGATAAGAAAAGCAACGCACGGAATGTTGCGATAAATAATCCAACTACTTAGCCGCGGAATAGGAAAAACTGTTACTGCTGACATTATATCCGTGTGTCACGTTTCCGAATGTGGTTCGAATGGCGGCGTGAACAGTTGACACCCTGACCTTTCGTGTATCGAATGGCGAAGGTCACGTTGATGTTAACCCAAATACCATACCCGGGTGCCACGTGCCTCAGCAGGATAGCAGCGGAAAGGGGTCTTTTTCATGACCCGCGCGCAAAAACCGCATTCCACAAATGAACGCACCTTTCTCCCAGAACTGTGTCGTTTTTAACGGGCGGGATTTTTTCGCAGGAGCCACATACAGAAATACATTTGCTTTACGATGTCAACGACAATAGAACATTTATATCCCAATAATAACAGTTCTTCGATGTGTGCCTACAAGATTAGAGCAACTGATTATCTACAAAATACACTTTCACAAAATTATGTTGGTAAAATTAATGTTCTCACTGTGGGAAGCTGCGCCGAACAAAGATTGGAATGGCAAACATTATGCGAAAACACAACAAATACAAACTACAGTCCATGGACATATCATCGCTGCGAGGCATCGCTGCAGATGATGGCATTTTGGTGCGACCCAGTGTGGAAAGACAAAGACGACCAAGTGTCAATCCATCTCAGCAGATATTCTCGTTGAAAGGCGCGGGCTCGATTGAGATCATCGACCGGCTAAATACATGCGGTGGGACGTCCTGGCGACTGGGGCTGCGTTGGGCTCACAGAAGCGGGGCGCGGCGGCGTCGCCGGCGCCAGAGGGAACATCAGCGACAACTTCATTAGTGGCGAGCGTCTCACGACAATTAACGTAATTCGAGCCGCCATTCCCAAACGAAGGAGTCCCTACATCTACGCTCGCTGGGACCCTTCACAACGGTCGGTGCTTCATATCGTGGACAGCAATGGTCGCAGCCATGATTATTTCGCGATTACTTCCGGTGTTATAGTGAAATCTTCGCCGTTCGGTCACGTCTGCAAGTCGCGGAACGGACGTTGGTCAAAGCCGTTTGTAAATGTTGTGGATTGATGTATGGTTACAACTGTGACTTAGAGAACATTATGCTGTATTGTCCGACCAACGAACAATTGTGTGAAGCAGTACACGGTAATCAACGTAGGCCACTCTCAGCGCGGGACTGTGTCCAGAAACCATACAGAAATGGTTATTGTTTCATTAGGCCAATTACTTTATCGTCTATTTTTATAGGGCGTATCACACAACAAAGTACAATTAGATGTCAAACAAATTGAGGCAACAAATGTCAAAAGGAACTCGTCTCGTCACCACGACTGTTTAACGTAAATATGGATTATGGAACGAATCATTGAACGTTGCAAACGTGCTGGGTTTTGCAAAGAAAGGGTTCTCTTGAAACGAACGTTGCTAACTCAGAAAGAAAAAACTTGGTAATATTGATGTTTGATTAGAAGGGCGGTAATACGTTGTAGTTGCAAATTCTAGTCAAATGACGACGATGCAACAGCTCCACCACAAGGCGTCACGTCGCGGGGCGACCTGTGAGAGACGGACAACTGGACACAAATTGAGCTTGAAGGCAATCGCCGTTAATTTGGGTACAGGAGCTCAACATTTCAGAGTCAGTATCGCGAACCAACAGTTTCTTGGAAGACGTCGATGCAGACAGATTGAACGCAAACAATTCAAGGACGTGTGTTTTGCCAAATCTGATTTCCAAAATCTGATTTCGGCTTTATAAGGCTACACTAGTTGACATGGATAATTTTGAATTTAGGTTGACCCTTCTGGTCGTGCGTTCTTTGCTGCATTATCTCGATGCATTTGCTGAAATATCCGTCTCTTTGATCGATCGGTTATAACATGTACAGAGTTTTGAAGCCGATTGCAATTTGGACGCGTGCAGCACCAGTTGCCGACTCTGGTAAAAACCGGAAATGGCATTTTGTGCGACAACATGCGCGCAGTTCTAAAAGAGGAAACGATTATCTGACTACCGACGGATGCCGCAGCTGAAGCATGTATATATAGGCGTTGACGGTTTGCCAATAACCACCGCCACCGATTAGCTTTGTTAACCAACGTTGTATCTAGGCCAACGAGACTGTAACCGGAAAGTAAGAACAACGATTATGTTTCATTTGCTGCATCAGCGAACGACAAGACGCAGTCTGGAAAGTCGTGCGCAATTAGTCGACTGCTAAAAACACATAAAACCGGACGAACGGAAATCGTGTGGGATTAGCAATTTCTATGCAATTGTTCGTTAACTAGTCTCACAAGACACCGTGTTCTAGAAAGTCGTACGGAATTATCCAACTGTCCGAACAGAGCCCACTAAACAACAAATGAGCCCACAGTTACTTGGCGGTATAAAAATTACTAGTTGGAACAGATGGTCAACCATAACAAAGCTTATAAAACCTCCTGACTTAACTTGTCTCGCATGAATAATAGCGACATAATTACATGGAGTTTACGTTCGGTAAATCACAGCCTGACTAGATATAATGTTTTTTTGCAGGCATTACATCTATGAGCAAAGACTGGCGAGTCTGCTTTGGAAGATCGAGTATAAGGAACTCTTGCAGCAAGATCCCGACAGCGATCTGACCATGTCCGAGAAAACAAAGGTTTGCTTTCATAAACTGATTGATCGCTTTATGTTAAGCAGGGTTCATTTTTACCTGATAATAACCCAGTCACAGCCCACATTCATCACCAGTAATTGTATAATAAATAACTCACACACGTTAAAGGTTACAATTTTTCTTCTAGGCAAAATCGATCGGAATAAACCTAATATGTTTTATATAAATTACATATTTACGTTCATATACCTGATACGGCATTTCAATGAGAAACGATAACAACGTATGTTACTTAGGTTTGTTGTATTAGCTTGCATTTTAACCTTTTAGGTGTACTTTGATTTCGAAATTGAGGATTCAGTTTTTTGTAAACAATGTCTAATGTTGATATTATGGATGATTCAGATTTCAGTACAGAACAATAGAGCAGCAGAGCTTTGAAAATATTAAGGCAACAGGCTCCTCGTGAAATGTCATATTTTAATTAACTGTCATATTTTAAAAACTATTTGTTTAATCGTGACCAAATTTGCAGTGTCTTAAGTCTATATGACAAGAATATCAGATATTAAATACTAATCATTTTGCATAAAACAAACAAAAACGGCCAGCATAGTCCCTACTAGACTTGTATTATATGACGTGTTCAAGAACAGATATATTTTTTGGCGCACATGTTTATGGATTTTGACCAATTCTTCTTGTTTCCGCGGAACAGCGCAAGGTCTACGGCAACCACATAGGTCACCTTCCCGTCGGCGGGGGAGGCGGTCGGGACAAGAAGGACCGACGTCCCTACATCACGTTCGTCACGTACAAAGGCACGACGGTCGCCGTGAAGCATCTGCGCAAGAGGCACGTCGAGATCAACCGCGCCGTGAAGAAGGAACTACTTCAGATGAAGGAGATCACGCACGACAACCTCAACCGCTTCATCGGCGCCTGCATCGAGCCTCCCAATATCTGCATCATCAAACAGTTCTGCTCGCGCGGCAGTCTCAAGGTGAGTCCAGTCGATAACTACGCGTCCTGCCTCCAGTTCGACAAGCGCCTATCCGCTACTCGTCGCCACCAGTTGAATAAAATAAACCGCCATGTTGGTATCTGGACCGGAACTGCGTCATAATTTCCTGTTTAAATGTTGCATGTCTACTCAATTTCATAGGGTAATTGACACGGAAAGAATATTTTTTACGTTGCGCAATAAAATAATTCCACAATTAAAATGTTCAATGTCAATACAGTAGGACTGTTTTCGTTTCCAGTGTTCATGTGATGAGTTTAAATATTCTGACGCCGGAAACCACCGGCGAACCGCTATCATTCGACGTTGCCATTAAGGCATCCAGAAAGGTCTTGAGTGTGCGTTACGCCTATTGATTGTCACTTGACGAACAATGAAAGTCTATGTATAGACAGTTGATGGTTTATTTATAATCTCTACAGAACCTAGCGCACATGTCGGAAACAGCGAAAATGGAAGAATGTCGCCATATTTGAATTGACCATCCTTGGGTGACAATTAAAACCTATGACAAGTTCCGCCATTTCCCCCATATCGTCTGGATAGACCCAATGTTTAATGTTAGTAGCTATGCGCACTTTAAACTGCCTGAAACTGTGCTAATGTCCCCATTGACACATCTTGTTTACAGTTTGTACGTGCGCTTTGTGGGGACGTCTGTTGAACTACAAAGATGTTATATCTGTTCGCAGGACATATTGGAGAACGACGACCTCAACCTAGACAACGTTTTGATTGCTTCACTGGTGTCTGACATAATCAAGGTAGGGCATGTGTATTTAACCATATACACTGACACATGCATTTGAATGGAGCTACATTGCTTAAGAGTGATATTCCACTGTAATAGAATACCCCTTTAACGACCAGTACACTTTGGACATGCTTATTTTAAAGTATGACTATTGTCTTCAAAGTCTTGCTCCCCACACTGTACACGCCCTACTACCGAAAACATTATCACTATTTTAACATTTTAATAACTGGAAGTTTAACGCTGTTGACATATGCATATTTTTCTCTCGACAGGGAATGATCTACCTACATGTCAGCCCAATCATGTTCCACGGCAAACTGCGCTCGTCCAACTGCCTGGTGGACAGCCGATGGGTCGTACAGATCTCTGACTTCGGTCTCCATCAGTTCTGTGCGCCCGATTCACAAGTCTACCTTACAGAGGAGTACTATGAAAGTGAGTAGACCATAACAAACGAGGGCGCTGTTACGATTTTCCGTTAGAATGACTTCCAGTGCTGCCTCTGGGTATCGACTTTCAAAACTGTCAATAGTACTTCTTGTTTTGTGTTTTTAATCAAGTCCACATAGAATATTATGGTATCAGGTGCTATGGTGCTGACAAGGTATTGTGAAAAAACATTTACAACCGTGTACTAGTTCGTCAAAACATATGCCGATCACATCAGCGTAATGGTCGCTGCAGTTCGTTTTTACAACTATCTCTGCCACTTGTACCGCCATTACCTCGTAGCCCTTTCCGAGTAGCTGCCGCCGTGTCGTAATATGTGTTCACAAGGCGAACTCCTGTTGTATGCTTAGTAAACATAACAAAGCCAATTTACGTTGACAGCAAACAGTGATTGCAAGCCGACGTTCACTCTTGTTATTGTTGTTTGACAGAACGTCTGTGGCAAGCTCCGGAACTTCTGCGCAACCCCGTCGCTTCACCGATCGCCTCGCAAAAGGGAGACGTCTACTCCTTCGGCATCATTCTGTATGAAATTCATGGGCGAGCTGGCCCGTGGGGAACCTCTCTCCTCTCGCCGAAAGGTATGGTTGGCATTACTGCATTCGAATCGAACGATCACAGTTGTTATGTTAACAGCAAGATTGTCATCGATAATATTGGTAAGATTATGGTGATTTCTTATTTTCAGCGGCATGGATTTAAACACTGCGCCTGACGCGCGACAACTCCAAATTATAAAAACCGTTTTTTTTACATGATTCATTTTCGTTTTGGGGAGTTTATCAGTAACTGTTGCATGGTTTGCATTATGAAAGAACAGCGTTACGGTGCAATGCCAAAATCACACTCCCTATGGAAACAGTCTGGGTGACAGCAACTGATGATTAAACTTGCCTTCGTGAAATGAGTATGAACTTTATAATCACCATCGCACAAAACACACAATTATATATATAAATGTGCATTAAATACACGATTAAGTTATCGAAACACACAAGTAATTACATAAACGTGATATAAAATCACCACTATAGTCATAAATCCATGTAAATACACTCTACGCGCATTAAAATAAAAAATGCATTAAAGTATAAATAATAATAATAATCTAAAATGTAATTACGCGTTTCTACAGAAATCATCGAGCGACTGAAGTGCCCGTCAGGTGGCTCCCTGGTGCGACCGGATACGACGCAGTTGAAGTGCGCGGAGTTCATCACCAAGAGTATGCATGAATGTTGGCACGAGGACCCCGAAGTCAGACCCGACTTCAAGTTCATCCGCATGCGACTGAAACCGATGCAGAAAGGAATGTAAGTAACACTAATCGATTTAGTAAATTATAAACTGTGTGGATATGTAACATGATCGTCGTCCGGTTTATAACTCGGGGAGCTTATTCCTATTCACTCAGCTGTATGAACGTGTACCTGGATATAAACAGTGGTGGGTGTGTTTACGAATAGTGTTCGCGCATTAATTGCAGCGTGGTTGAATGCTTCCCGTAGAAGTCGAGACGGTGTTCGATTGAATAGGTCTGTCGTGCAGGGAGTAAACTGTAAAGTGCTTTGAGCAATTCTTATGACTTGATAAGAACTTACCTTACCTTTACCTTTTACCGTTGCTTGCAGGCGGTCGAACATCTTCGACAACATGCTGGCCATCATGGAGAGGTACGCCGACAACCTGGAGGACATCGTCGACGAGCGAACGAAGCAACTGATGAAGGAGAAGAAGAAGACGGAGGCACTACTTCTGCGCATGCTGCCCAGGTCGGTGTCATGTGATCTTCGTGGGTGATGTTGTTCTTCCGATAACGACTTTATTGTCCATATTTATCTTCATTTATATCATTACTGTCCTTCTAGATCGTTTGCATTAGCTATTTTAGTGGATTCATGCAGTATAGCTTCGCGATATAAGATTATTATGTCCTCGCGATATAAGATTATTATGTCCTCTTAAAAAGGAACATCTTTGTCATTCTCGTTCTAGTATGCTGTCTTATCATATACTAATGGGTGTAAAGGACATCGAATGTCAGAAACAGTTAGATTCAACTGCATGCAATTTTGTTCGTACGTTTCACCTAGCTAAAATATAACTGCAGATCGTATCCCCTGTCGCAGTTTAGTTTTCTTTCTTCAACATAGCCCAATATAATTCCAATTAATTAATTATTCTTTGCTTCTGGCAAAAAACATCACCAACAAACAACAAAACCGAGGCGAATTTGGACTTCTAAAGTAATGGACTCGTTGCAAACAAACTAATCTAACGTGACTGCTGTGTACCTGTAGGACCGTGGCTGACCAGCTGACCAGAGGAGTGTCCGTTGTTCCTGAACATTACGACAGGGTGTCCATCTACTTCAGTGACGTCGTCGGCTTCACAGCCTTGTCTGCCGAGAGCAAGCCGATACAAGTAAGCCTTAATAATTTTATTTACGTCTTAGAGTAGAGCGTGACAATAAGAAGTCGCATTCTCCCATTTTCAATGGGTTCTATCTACACCAGACCTCAGGGTGTATCCCAGAACGTAAATGTGTCTTACATCACTGGCCGGTCGTGTAGCCATTGATAAATGCACAAAGGGCGATAGAAAAGTATTTGTATTTGTCCAGAAACTAGGCACATTGAAAATCGGTGGACCTATGTTTGTATGAATTCGAAATAAAACACTGTATTGAAAAACCATCAAAAAACAAATAATTCGTGGAAGATGTATAGTAGTAGTAATAGTAGTAGTAGCAGTAGCAGTAGCAGTAGCGGTAGCGGTAGCAGTTGTAGTAGTCAATATCCTCGGAAAAGTACAGTGCAGAAGTCGCAAAATAGATGGATGGAATTGCTAAGAAGCTAAGAAGGATGTGCAGTATTAAAAAGATAGGTTGAACATGTTTAGAATCTCGTCGACTCTGGTTGTAGGTGGTCGATCTTCTCAACGATCTGTACACGCTGTTTGACCGTATCATCGAGGAGTACGACGTGTACAAAGTGGAGACGATCGGCGACGCCTACATGGTTGCCAGCGGCCTGCCCATCCGCAACGGCAACAACCACGCCGGCGAGGTGGCGTCCATGTCGCTGCACCTGCTACAGGCCATGAAGCATTTCCGGATCCGGCACCGGCCCAACGAGTCGCTGCAGCTGCGTATTGGCATCCACTCAGGTTGGAATGCCGAGCACATACGACATGCCATGTTTTCTTGGTTGAAATCCGTATTGTTTACTTAAAAGTGTGTTGAAATCCTCACGAAATAAGTATTACGTTTTTCATTGGCTAACCAACCCGTAGCGGTCTTAGTTAGATCGAGGGTCGCCATATACTGGCATGTAAAGTATCAAATTAAACCTGACATAAATTCTGTTGCGTTTTGTCAGAAATCTGCATAGCGTTAAAAGAATAAACTCTTCGACGACTATCCGTTTGCTATTCGAATTTACACGTCTATGACGAATACAAGAAAATGTATGAACTTTATGAAATTGTTTACATTCAAAACAAATTCGTATTAAATCGGGATGCGAACGTATTCATCCGAAAGAATCACAACTCCCTATTGTTCACGGGTAATCCTTACATGTGGCACGTCTGTGTGACAGCACAAACAACCCAGATCAATCAATCATTAATTCACCGGACGAAGGAACGCGTTACTATATGAAGCGTATTGTAAACAAAGCCAGGACGGAATAATTGATTTATCAATTATTGGCTGTTGCTGCTAAGGTATTTTTTTAACTGTTACCTTCGGTAGTAATTGGGAACGTGTTTTCATTGTATATTTTGATGTTAGTGGACGTGCCGCTGACCAGTAATCGGATCAAATGATAGGGATATCTCGACTGAAACATGCGAAATAAATATAATGCTGAATATGATTATAATAATAATGACAAATACATATTAAATATCTAGTCAATATAAAACAAGTATATAACAAATGAATAATAACTACATAATGGATATATAGCAAATACAAAATGAAAACATATCAATAACTCTATGTGTATACCTGTTTTTCAATATCTCTCTGGACTGTGTTTTTGTCTTCGTTCTTTAAACATCTTCCACCTTGTCCGTGCTTTAGGTCCAGTGGCTGCTGGGGTTGTCGGTCTGAAGATGCCACGTTACTGCCTCTTCGGCGACACCGTCAATATGGCATCAAGGATGGAATCGACAGGGCTTCGTAAGCATTAACCTAGTAAATGCAAAGGGGAAACGTCGTTTTGTAGCGCATGCATCGTCAACATCTGTTAACAGCGTCGATGGTTTTGACACAGCGTTTTCTTTTCAAACTTGTCATTGGTGTACCCGTGGTAGTGTGCTCTTGCCTTTGTTGATCAGTTCTTATTCGTATCCTCTTTCTCCCATTCCAATCTGCGGTACGGTATATAGTTATCATAACATGGTATAATTTATTTTAAGAACCCATTCTAGTGTTTAAGTCCACACACACACACACACACACACACACACACACACACACACACACACACACACACACACACACACACACACACACACACACACACACACACACACACACACACACACACACACACACACACACACACACACACACACACACACACACACACACACACACACACACACACACACACACACACACACACACATACACACACACACATACACACACACACACACACACACACACACACACACACACACACACACACACACACACACACACACACACATACACACACAAACACACACAAACACACACACAAGCACACACACAAACACACACACACACACACACACTCACACACACACACACACACACACACACACACACACACACACACACACACAAACACACGCACAAGCACACACACAAGCACACACACACACACACACACACACACACACACACACACACACACACACACACACACACACACACACACACACACACACACACACACACACACACACACACACACACACACACACACACACACACACACACACACACACACACACTCACACACACACACACACACACACACACACTCACACACACACACACACACACACACACACACACACACACACACACACACACATACACACACAAGCACACACACACACACACACACACACACACACACACACACACACACACACACACACACACACACACACACACACACACACACACACACACACACACACACACACACACACACACACACACACACACACACACACACACACTCACACACACACACACACACACACACACACACACACACACACACACACACACACACACACACACACACACACACAATCACACATATATCCGCTTCTCTTGTTCATGTGGTCAATCCCATATATTCGAAAATATAGTACATTACACTTGGTTATTTTATCATGTATTTGCAATTATTGACGCGGTAGGTATCGATAAAGTACCTGACAATGTTCACCAACAGTAGCCATCGTTAAACCGAACTCCTAATTTCGTGATAAACTACGAGGGTTCAACGCAGACATTCGGCTTAAATTGTGTTCTTTTTGTTGCAGCTTGCAAGATTCACTGCAGCGCCGAGTGCAAGCAGATCCTCGACAAGATCCGAGGATACACGGTCGAAGAGAGAGGCTACATCACTGTGAAGGTACGCTGAATTACGTTACTAGGTCCTCTCGATTCTCTGGAATGTACAAGTTCAGATCGCTTAATAATTGTGATATTAATGTTGCCAACTTATCTCAAGGAGCGTCAATAGCACACGGTTTATAGTGCACACACATTTTAATCATGCGTTCGTAAACTGTTTCCAATTTTTGTACCTTCAGTATTGTCAAAATGCAAATTGTTAGTTCAATTATACTGACTAATAACCAGTAACTTATTTCGATTTGGATACTGGGAGAAAGGAGATTTACTTTTCAAAATGAAAGTATTCTCCATTTGTCCAAATTATATGGACGTCGTGATGTCCATATGAGTTGAATGGTACCACAGGGTCCAAATGTTTGCTGCGGCAGATGATGGCCAGTCTCCACCGCAATCCATTTCCACCACAAACTCAGTAGAGGGCATTCCTAAATATTGCTATACACGTAATTTAAAATCGGCTTCTCTACTTTCAAGGGAAAGGGCGAGGTGTTCACGTACTTCCTGGTAGATGAGGACAAGTCTTACCGACAGAACCGCCTGGCTCTGCAGAGCATCAGCCGGCGCATCGGCGACAACGGGTACGTCCAGCACTGTGCCGTTGGACCGACCCTTCAGCTCGGCATGACCGGACCGAGGTCGTTCGGCTCGAGCTTCCTGCTCGACGACGACGACGACGATGACGATCTGGACTCGGTCAAGATCAACATGAACGGACACGCGCCGCTACTCGGTGGGGATGGTCTCTCTCCGGTGTCAGCCAGTGAGTCGATCTTATGACGACCACGATGTCCACCCTGCTAGAGCGGTGCTCGAACGAGCATCTCGAGAAGCGATGGACATCTAGCGACGCGTTGCTTGTTTCTCGACGAGGTGGACGTCTCCGGACAACAAGACGTTCTGCGGCACGCTGGACGTATTCTGGTGCTTTGGTTTGGTAAACCCACTGCCGTTTTATTGGTCAGTGTTGTGTGGCCGGGTGGGGAATGTTTGTACGAAACAACGATGCATGCATCGATAAACCGAAATGAGATTACACATTGAAGAACTGATCCTCTAAGGATAATCTACCACAGATGTGAATGGATTCGTAAGCGTTAATCGTACCTTCTGATTAAGTTATAAACACTGCCCACGTTCGTGAAACTGTTTAAAAACTGTGTGGCTAAATGGCGACATCAGCGTGTACTCACTATGGTGGTGCATGGCACACTGTATTCACACCGACTCTCGCCTGTGTAGCTCAAGTGCGTCAAGGGAGAAGCAATTATGTAAAGGGAGAAGCAATTACAGTGAATATGTCGTTCCGGCGTCGATGGATCCATGTTGATCTTATACACTGTTGGTTTTACCGAACAATGCCAGAAACGAAGACACAATACTCACGCGACGTGCCGCCTACTGACAGGTGCCAATCAACCGGATCACTTACACTTGCAGGCCGCTAGTGGAAGGAACACTGAATTTATCCAGGTGAACAGACAAGCAGATGTTTACGTTAGCAACAACAATGTACTCCGTTTAAAAGTACTACAAGTCGGACTCTGTGTAATTATACGTGTACTACACTCTTGGCTAACTAAGGATTTGTATGATATTTTATGTCAATTATGTGTACAGTATTCTGCCTATTAACCGCCAAACGTAGCAATAGTTTGGCGATGTATATAGTGTGTGTCCAACATTCTCAATGTAAAAGAATATTTTGTATAAATTGATAAACGCGACAGGTGAAACGTGTTAGTATGTTTAGAGGACTTCAATGGTAGATATATTTTTGTGTACCCATATTGACTGAACACTGTGTACAATTCGTTGTGACAAAGAAGGCACGTATCGTACACTCGGGGAGGTCACAGGGGCTGTATGTGTATATATTATGTCAATATGCCCTCTCGTGTTATATCTGTTGACAACAACATTCAAGTGTTATTTATTTATTTTATGATATGTACCGGTGACAAACGCTTCCTTCCGGTGACGTTTGTGTTGTGCGTACATTTGCGACGCGTGACGCACTTGTGCGAAAGGGTTCTTCCACATTTGCAATAATTATATAAGCACAGTTGCATTATATAGTACCTGTTCAGGGCGTCCTGCTTAGCTAGGAAGTAACCAAACATTCATTATAAACAGACTAATCGCAGGCATATTGGCTACGAATGTAGCATATAACGGTGTACAATCATGTTGCGTTGTAATCATTCCTATATAGGCGTCACAATTTAAGCGTACGGAGTCTCTGAACAATACTAATATATTTGCCGATTTGTGAATTATCTAGTTGAAGCTAAGACAATATTGACAACCTCCTAATAACATTTACGGTGAGTTTAATAAAATGATGTTTTATGAAATATATATCATTAAAAGAACAGACAAACTGCACTGATCTGGTTTATTAAACCATGCACATTGTGATGCGCACGCCACACATTTTAGTGTGACTATCAGTGGTTTAATTGCCTGGACTGAGGCTACTTTTACAACTATTGTACTACAACCCAGCCAGCACGTCCTTGCGGCAAGATTACCTGTTCTTTCAGCGAGATTCGTCTGAAAGAAATATTCTCTCGACAGACTACTCCATAACAGTGCGTACGATGCATAGTGTTGTTGTTATTGTTGCTGCGTAACTACACAATCAATTAAATGTTCAAAACGAACTGTTCTTGCTTGATGCTGCATAGTTCACACACCGATCACTGGTTTGTTGAGCGATGTCTTCTTCGTTCCATGTGTCCCTTGAGGTAACGGCTGATTCCCGATCATACGTTTCAGCATATTCCCTTTATTGCCTTTTCTCCCGAACAACATTTTCAGACAAATAAAACAATTAGCATTATTTCTCAATAAGTCTTCTTATTTGACAATAACGACTTGCTAATTGCGTACAGTAAGAATAGCTAAAAGAGACACCATTACCTACCAGTTTTTCCATTGACATTAACGTTGGCAACGCAAGGAATATGCAATGTAATCATCCCATAGTATTTACCTTACGTAATGTACCTCGTCAAAGCCAAGTGTTCAAACTGGCAATAGTACGATTGCACGACGAAGATTATTATGATTAAAACGACACATCTTGTAAATAAGATAACATCGATATATTTAGTATGTGTACGGTTATCGACATGTTAGTGTGCATGGCTAGCTACCCGTTAGCGTGTAGAACGCTATCAACACAGATGTATGCCCCTAGACTACCCTGTCTGTATCGACCCCTGACAACGTAATGCATCAATATTGAAATCTTTACTTAATCATTGGCATTGGGCCATGACCATCGTTTGGCTTTGCTATAGTTCCCCGTGTTTAACCTGTTATATTATTATATGTCAGTCTCAATGGTAACTAAGCTTTGAAATATTAAATAGGCCACTAATTATAATTTATTGACATTAATGTCACGACAATTTCTTTTTACATAAACAACATTGCACTACAAAATGCAATACTAAATAAATAAAATATAATGGAAACATAATTCGATAAATCACTATTCCTTATTCAATATAATAATATAATATTTCCGTTTCTTAATATAGCGCTTTTTAGGTAAGTAAATAAATCAAAATTCCCTTAATAAAATAAAATGGTGTATAGACTAAATGCTAAAATGTATTTCAATTAATTAAATACGTTGAACAATAATAATCATAAATAAATAAAAAAGGTGGGTGTAAAATTCAGTTTCAAACAATCAAATTAAAAACCAATACTACAATATAAAAACTAGTGTCATTTAGATGTCGCAGCCAGTGTTTGCATGAAAACAGGTAGTGCAGGCTAAACAAATGAGTTTTACGTTGTTTCCGGAAAGCCGCCAATGTTCCAGCCGATCGCACACATTTTGGCAAGCTATTCCACACCTATGGGCCTGTCACTGCAGGCACCTACTCGAAGTTAAATGTGCACATTCGTTATCTTAGATTAACTTTCAGAAGGGTAAACTGTCGTAGTAAACATATCAAGTTTACTACGACATCGACATTTTAGCTGGGATTTAACGTGCCTGTGCACGGAAAATACCATGCCCAGTGTCGTTTCTGTGTAGTAACTTTTGAGCAATCACATGTTCTCCCAACAATAAGTACGTTTTATTAACTCAAGATAGTCCCAATTTAACTCTACAAGCCCCAGCATTGACAACATGCACACTGCCACCAGGCAAGCTCTAGGAAAAGATAAAGTAAACAACAGCCAACTATCCTTTCGAATGCAAATAGGTAAAAGTGTGACACCCGAAGAAAGTGAATTACAACGTTTTGTTATGAGCGGGTGTCGTAGAATACGTGAGGACACGATGTTGTAGTAAGCACATTTTAATTCTCCAGGACGTTGTGGATAGAATTACAATAACGACGTAAATGTAATGACATTTTTGTGAGACCAATGTGATGGTCTATCTGCATCATGTTTTCTTTAAGCACTGGAATCAATAGTTTTTGAGAAAATTGATGTCGTAGTTAAACATCTCTTAAACGTTACGCAACATTTTTGACATTTGACATACAATCTTGCGCATTTACGTCTAAGAGTAGCCAAAAAGGGTGTTTGTTTTCGGATCAATGTTTATTGGCAGACACACTAAGCGCTCGGAAACTTGTATTACCATATTCCTTTTTTTTACTAACTACTGCAAATTTGGATGTCGTAGTAAACAGCGTTTTTTGTTTAGACATTATTCTCAAATGTTTGTTCGACGGATATGAACAGTTGAAACTAACATTTTGGTCACGAGGATATTTTAAAACTTCACTGCCATTTTGAAAATAGTGCAGTGAACATTGTTTTTTTGGCTACTTGGTTGTTATATAGGGTCTATAATTGTTTAATTATAGTCCAAATATTGAGGTAATCATACATCCTCACACTCGTATTATCAATGTCTATTCACATAACTATTAATTCTGAACAAAAAGATGATGGTATGCGTTTAAGAGCGTTTCAAAGTGCGAAGACATATCATTTTTAATTGGTACATCTATTGAAATTCTAGCCCAGTAGTCCTCTTCATTCTAGGCATATTTTGTAGCGTCCACAAACTGCTTACGTGACCAATTTGTATATGCCGTCGAATATGATCACGCTATGTGTGCTAACACGGCTCTGCTCGCGGTTTGCCGCTTTGCCGTCGATATGTGTACTAGGCCCTTAAATGTCAGTTTTTTCAGATCTATCGCTTTTGGGGCGATATTGCTTGACACCTCTGTTTTACTTATTTATATTCCATTTAAGACGTCTACCATCAGATTGGAATCTCGCTAAATACCCACTTTCTATATGGGTAATTCTCCAAATACCGTAACTGTGGTCTTCGCTGTGTTTTATTATTAGTTTAATTCATAAAAAAACGACACATCTATAGTATATTTATGCACATTCGTTTCGCCGGAACCGTCCAAATGTCACTGGTGTCACTTGTCTTTGGTTCGACTTGACATCTTACACCCGTTAGTGCAAATATGTCGGTGTGTAATTGAAAATAAAACAAATATTTCCTATACCGGGAACATAGTCAAACATCTGGTTATCCGTGACTCGACAATTTATTGCTTCACCCATTGGCATTATCGCTGGACATTGTTAGTCATTGTTGACCTCTCCGTTGGTGAAAACAGTAACCCAAGTACCCTGTTACGTCGCATGTGATTTTCTTGGCAGAAATCTGTTGGAATCGGAATCGACAATGCAATTAGCAACGTTAGTTGGAATTGGAATAAAAAAGCGGTAACAGTTTGTTTTAACCCTTTTGACGTTGAACGGCCGCAAACGGCCAGACACTTATGTAACTTTGATAACGCGTGGAGATGACATCATCGTCTGGATACTTTTGTAACTTGGGTCTCTGGATTCATTCAGTGCATCTGCTGTGCATTAGAGGATTTGTTGATATAGGGGAACGGCGTGCAAAACGGGCCCCTTATTTTTGTCATCAAGTTGAAATTTTTCATTTTAATAAATTGTTCTGTACGGAATCATCTTCTCCACTTATCTGACTACGTCTGTGCTCAAATTTAACGTATTTCTGTTAAAATTACTGTATCTACGGGATGTTTCAGAACACCACCCGATTTTTGACTTGCTAAAAAGGTGCGCCCAAAGGTGGGCCCTACGCACATCCATTTGTATTATTTATCACACATTTCGCAAACACATTGTGCACATTCGGACCCTGGTCAGTCATGGTGGACCCTGGTCAGTCATGGTGGACCCTGGTCAGTCATGGTGTGCCCTGGTCAGTCATGGTGGACCCTGGCCAGTCATGGTGGACCCTGGTCAGTCATGGTGGACCCTGGTCAGTCATGGTGGACCCTGGTCAGTCATGGTGTGCCCTGGTCAGTCATGGTGGACCCTGGCCAGTCATGGTGGACCCTGGTCAGTCATGGTGGACCCTGGTCAGTCATGGTGGACCCTGGTCAGTCATGGTGGACCCTGGTCAGTCATGGTGTGTCCACGACGCATATTAGTCGCATTTGATCCTTTCTTCACCGTCCTTATTGTCCGAAAACAGTTATGACATTATTGTTTCTGCTTCCAATTGTCTCGCTTGTTTTCGAAGCTACGATACACCGCATTGGCATGGCGGACGATCTCTTCCTTCCCCGTGTAGTTCCACTCGTGTCGGTTTCAGGCTCCTTCCGCGTTGTAGGATTTGTGTTACACTTTGTTCTCAATCGAAGTTGACGTTTGTATGGCCTGAGCGTGGTGGTGCGTGTCTCTTCTCAGTTACTCGACTGTCACTCTGTTCGTTGATCTCCTTCCAGTATAGATGAGACACCCGCTACGGGGTTTATTATCGTGGTTGGGTGACACATGCCACTTGGCAATATACCTACATATTACGTATAATAATATAATATGCATCCATTCAGCTCATATTGACGTTATATATTTATAAAATGTATTAGTAATATTATCGTTTTGTTTAATAATTGTATTATTATTATTATTGTATAACTGAGTAATATGTAATACCGTATGAAAAATAATGTAATACCAGAAAACTTTACAAATGCAGGTGTGTGTATTGTATCAGCAGCATATAGACGATAGCGAACCCCTGTTACCATAGCGGGCAACACAGGGGCCCGTTTTGGGCGCACATTACAGCATCGGGTTGACAATCAACTTGAATACAAACTTTCCATGTTTTTAAAATCTAATATATATATATATATCATAGCATTTATGTTTGGCTTATGCATACCACAGTTTCCATTGTTTTCAAAACGGAAATATGATATTTTGAAAATAGTGGTAACATTTTAAGAAAAGTGTGAAAAACAATTCTTTTGAGCTCACCTCTTTGAATGTGCGTTTTGCACTTCTGACCAATGTTCACAAGGGCCCATTTATGAGTTAGCAGTGCCACCACACATTTAGTTGTATATAGTACAATAACGCCAAACGGCTGGGTGCCCGTTTGGGGCAGGGGGCTCGTTTTGTACGCCGGCCCCCTATATGGCATAGTATTTAATGGAATGTAAATAAGTAACACAAAGGTACCAAGTAGTATCGCCTAAAAAGCGGTAGATCTAGGCGAGACATAGAAATTGGTTACTGCTGTTCTTGACTCGTTATTTGTATGGTCTCAATGTAGAAAAAGTAAATAGTTAATGACTTAAAGCAAAGGGGGTAAGACCACAATATATTTTACATAGGCGACAATTATAACCTATCCGGTGCTGGATGGATAATTTAACTAGGGATTATCTTTAAAAGAAGTTCTCACTGCATGAAACCTTCATTAACTGATCACGTGTGGAAAATTCGTGAAATTCTCATAGGGTAATGGCGGACGAACGCTAGATGTGATCTCACACCAAAGGCGAGGCGTGCGTATTCGCCACAACACTAGCGACACGTGGTGGATTGCTTAGATGTAAACCCGCCAAACGATCTCCCTGCCACCTGGCGTTTGGAGAAACTCTCAAACCGAGACTATTTTGAGATGTGACGTTTATGCCCGGCGAAGCAAACGACAATCGAACAAATCAACAAAGTTGTGTTAGCATTCAACATTCAGCATGTCTTGAGCTGTTCTCGGTAGGAACGACGTTATGTTTGACTAACCGTTTGGCTAACAGATGTTGGCTATTTAAGGAAAAAGGTAAACCTTACTAGAACTTAGAAGTTAGAACTTCGCCTTAGAGTTACAAGTTCTTAAACCTCAAGTTACTCTCAAGAGACAAGACTCAACAAGTCACGACGAGCGATTTACTCGATGTTTTGATTTAATTCCAATTCAAGTACATAGGATATATTATACAGACATGTGCACTTAAATTGATGGATTGCACACGAAAGTGTTCCACTCATTTTCAATGTGGTCCATATTACAGATGTATTGCGGCAAGAGGTAAACTTATACAATATATGATATACACAGGATCTGGAATAAAGTTACTTCGCTCTTCAGCAAGAGCCCGGTTCTTTAGTCTAGATAATTTCACATAAAAAAAATCATATTTACTTGTTAGACATTTGACAGAAGTAGGCAATTAATTCCAGATATTGACACCATTATAGCAAAAATTGCTCTTGGCTACACCATGTACCATAGGAAAGACAAAGTTATGTTCAGAATTACGAGTACAGTGACTGTATTGAGTGAAATTGTTACACAAATATTCAGTTGCAATACCATTATATATATATATTATACATATGATCAAAAATAGACAAGCGAGCGAAAAATGAACAACTGTCAAACACGTTCAAGAAACGCCTTTTTAACGACTGCTAGTACCATTACGGTTCGTCCGATCCCAACAATCTTGATGTCGTTTGAAAGTTTAGGCTATCTGCTATTCAAACATATAATTGCTTTCCTAATAATCATTCATAAAATTAACTAAAAACGGACCTACAACCGGGCCCGTTCCGGTGTCTTAGACACTGTGAACGATGATGTTTTGTCGACACAGTTCACCAATCTACCGATTGAGACACCACTATCTGATTTCATGGTATAAGCTCCACCCACTTTCACACGGCTGATAAAATGACATACACGAAATAGGCGTGACGGCACAATCACTTTTATCAACCAACCAACGCAATTAATTTAGACCCGTTGGTTGATGTACGTTATTGTGACGTCACGCCGACGTAGATATATATCGGTTTCGTATTATTACGTAATGAAGTGTACATAACATTGTTGTGTACATAATATTATATGTAATCAAATACAGGGACCTATTTGCTATTTATAGTGTAATCCTGACCGAAGAAGCCTGCAGCGTGACAACTCGTACTTACTATTGAGGCCTACAGAGTAATAACATGTACTTGTTGGTGTAGACACAATGGGGCGAAATGGAAATGTTACTTTGGCATACCTGTACACTGTAATGTAATAATATTACTGTTGAGGTGTGTATACAATCTACGTAATACTTGGGCATATCGGTATATAGAGTAATATAATATGAAATCGTACTGTCGGGATCTGCATAGAACGTGATGAAATGTGTCTACCACTGGGCATGCAGAGCAATACAACATATGATTACAGCTGGGGCGTACAATAATATTATGCTGAAATGTACCTAAAATAAATGTATGTTCGTGTTGTGCACCTGGTGAAAGGAACCTTTCGTCGTGTGTGGTGTGTGTGCGTATTATTTAACAAGATTTAACAAGATTGCCATCCAGTGAATTAACTCTAGATGGCAGGTGGACAAGGAAGCCCTTTGGCTTATCGAGAGTCCAACCCTTCTGTCTACATATATCCAGCCCTTCTGAGGTATGTGTCGATTTTATTTTAAAACATATTCACACTACTAGCACCCACACAATCATCAGATAATCTGTTTCATTCATTCACAGTCCTTTGCGAAAATGAGAACTTTCTTACGTCTAATCTACACTGCTCCTTTACTAATGTAACTTCATGGCCTCTAATCTTTCTATCTTTCTTAACTGAAAAAAAAAACATATTTCTATCAATATTTTCATAACCATTCAATATTTTAAACACTTCTATTTGATCTCCTCTCAATCTCCTGGTCTCTACTGTTGTTAAACCACATTCTTTTAGGCGTTTCATAACTAAGATCCATAAGTTTTGGTATCATTTTAGTCGCTCTCCTCTGTACTCTTTCTAGCATATCTATGTCCTTCTTGCGGTATGGCCTCCACGCTTGTATACAATATTCTAAATGAGGCCTAAATATTGTTTTGTACAGCGGTATTATTAGTTCTTTTTCTTTATATGCTATATTTCGCCTAATCAATCCAAGGATTTGATTTCCTTTTGAAGCTGCAATTCCACACTGCTCTCAAACCTTCATGTCAGCACTACTTGTCAGCCCTAAGTCTTTTTATTTTACAGTAGTACTTAGTACGGTCCCCCCATTGTATATTCTACATATTCGTTCCCACGTCCTGTGTGAAGGCATTTACATTTCCCAAAATTGAACAACATTTGCCACTTTTCACACCATTTGATCAACCTGTCAAGATCATCTTGTAAATGCTGTCTATCTCCATCACTTTTAATCCTTCTAAACACTTTTGTATCATCTGCAAATTTCAACACCTTGCTAGCTATATCATCGTCCAAATCGTTTATATATATTAAGAATAATATAGGTCCCAGTACTGATCCCTGTGGAACCCCACTCAAAACTGATTTCCAGTTTGAAGCCTCCCCGTCAACAACTACCCGTTGTCTTCTGTCAATCAGCCATTTTTCTATCCAGTTAATTATACCATTTCCTATGCCATGGGCCTTTAGTTTAAGCAGTAATCTTTAATGTGGCACTTTGTCGAAAGCTTTTTGAAAATCTAAGTAGATGATATCTACTGGTGATCCATCATCTACCCACTTAGTGATATCTTCCAAAAAACATAACATATTTGTTAAGCATGACCTCACTTTTAGAAACCATTTTGAGATGGGTTTATCAAGTTATGTTTAACAAGAAAATCCACCATGTGATCTTTAATTAGTCTTTCTAATAATTTACAAATCACCGATGTTAAACTAACTGGTCTATAATTATTTGACTGGTTTCTCGAACCTTTTTTAAATAACGGTATAATGTTTGCTTCTTTCCATTCTAAAGGAACCACTCCCTCTTCTAATGACAAGTTGAAAACTGTTGCAAGCGGTATGCTAATTTGTTCTACAATTTCCAATAGTAGTTTGGGTGGAATGCTCCAGGTGATTTATTATCCTCCATAGCCCTCATTTTCTTAGTGGCTAGTGTCTTATCTGGTAAACACTAAACTAAAATACTCATGCAGGTCTTCTGCCATTAAGAATCCTTCTGATATTATATTTCCAGCACTATCTTCTAGAGGACCGACCTTATCCTGAATTTTCTGTTTGCTTCGAACATACCCATAAAAAACTCTTGCTGTCATGTTTTATATTACAAGCTAATTTATGTTCATAGCTTCTCTTTGAATTTCTAATTTCAGCTGTAGCTTGGTTTAGTGCTTCTTTATAAATGTTGTAGTCTTCGTCATTTCCATTACGTCTATATGACTTCCACATCATTTGTTTATACTTAATTTTTCTAATGGCTTCTTTCGATAAGTATTTCTTTCTGGTCCGTTTCCCTTGTTTTTTTTAAGGGAACAAATTTATCTACGATGCACTCTATTTCTCTATTATGACAAAAATGCTCTGAAATGTGCCAATGGTAGTGCGCATACAATGTGGTGAACGGTTCCTTCTGTGCGGGCTGACATTGCAATGAAACACTCCTACTATTGGTGCACACGTTGTGAAATGTATCCATCAGGCGATGAGTAACACATGTCCAGGCACGGTCAAAAAAGAGTTTGCATTCGTCAGGAGCCAGCTGGTGTAGATGTGTAGTACTGTGGGCACGTGTTCGCACTCGGGTCACAACACATGAACTGGTGTATTATTTTGTTGAACGATTGTGGATCCAGATATACCTGATCCGTTCTTCATAAGGTGGATACATCCAATGAACTAAGTTAACAAAACTAGCACAACACAGCACTTACATACTTTTGTTTTAATGACCATTTTGTACAACATTCTGTTGCACTGGAAAGCACTCTATTTAATGGAAATATCAACTTTGTGGGACAGCGGGTATTTGGGCTACTGATAGTAACATATGTGTTTCGCTAGAAGTGACCGTAGTTTTCGTGTGAAGTAAAAACACTATTTAGCGGTATAATTTATAAGAAAAAAATGCGTTTACTAGTACCTAGCGTATTTACAAGGTTGTCCATACATGCTGTGCGTGTGTCTCCTGCCTGATCGTGCGCTAACGGATGTCTACGTTGTTTTTTCAGAACCTCTTATTTTACATTCACAGAAACGTGGCTTAAGGTACAACTTTATAGCAAGAAAATTGTTTTCTTAGAACAAAACCGGAAACGTGTCTCATCATTAGCGATCGCAATGCACCGGAATGCTCGTTTCAAAATGATGAATCACTGCTGGTTATTGTTTAATGCAGTTCAAAGTACATAATTATGAACATATATCATCGTATCAACGCACATGTATTAAACAATGACGTAGCACACTTTTTAGATGTGATTCACAATTCCCAAGAATACTGGGTAATGACACACAGCCGGTAACGATACAACTGTGTGACTCACGACTCACCTATCTACCGATCACGTGTTTCCGGTCGTCTATAGACGACGGATCTTTCAGTTGGATTTCAGAACAATCTATTGAATGGCTACACTAAAATTGAACAACGAAAATTTTTTCTTGGTCTAGTTTATTATCATCGCAAATTCTAGTAACTTTCCATTATTCTTGAACTATGTTTACCCCCAACATACTAGTGTTAAATCGTAAATATCCAAATATGCAGGCTACCCGGGTCCTCCTACAAGCGCATTTCTATATCAGTAAAACATCTGCAAACCACATGTGTACCCAATGAATTGCTTTAAAGTTCACAGAGCGATGGAATATTACAATGCATTCAAGAGTTACAAGAAACGGAACGGATATTCGAAATAATGTAATAATATGTACATATATGTTGTATGCATTATTTTCTATTTTAAATAAAGAACTGAATTGATATATTGCATTCAAATCAACTTGGATGTACATAATACACTAGTGTATAATTAGTACACAATTACACACGTACACTTCTATACAAACAGTTATCTTGATCCGCTTAAAATTAAACACTCCCAGAACTACTACGTTGTAACACTGTTTTATAAACATGTAATCGAAAGCGCGTTCTGTTCCTTGATGTACTTGGTTTATCAACAACTGCCATATAAGATTGTACGTCGTTAAACTGCTGGAATGAGAGGCCGGACAGAAACAATAGCCAATAGAGGTCCACTACACATCTACGCTCAAGCGTATGCATCCAAAACGAGGCCAACTGCAATGCTATGCTATAATGTAATTCGGTAGCTAAGTATCACGAAAGGAATTGAGAGCTTGGGAAAATAATTAAACATGTCCGGCACACAGTGTGGTGTCACGCAGTGCAGTGCAGTTGACTTAATGATCGAACGTGTTCGATTGGACCGTTTACGGACGGAACTGGAACTAACCTATCTATCACGTGACCTGTTGCCTACCAAAACATCCGTCAAGCCATCAGAAAACACGTGGGGGTTTCAGACATTTCGTCGTATATTTATGACAAAACATTAGGCAACATTTTAAAAAGTGACAACTGTATGTGGGAATGTTTGAGTTGTGAGATGTCATTAATCAATTATAATGTAATTCACGTAAATAATCATTGTTGGAAAAAGCAAAGGTGAAGGTCACGCGCAAGAATTCGATTGTGACGTAGGCAAACAGTGACGTACTGGATTCATCAACTGATTACGTAAACGCGTGCGAAATGGCGCGTATGATGACGTCGAAAACTCTTGTTTGTGTCATCGCAATTGTACGTTATATTTGTTTCAAATATCTTAAACCATAAGTACCCAGGGTATATAAATGTCCAGTATCAATGTACCCGTTTGATTGGGGCTACCGAATCTAGTTGCATAGCCATAGAGCGCGTTTGCAACTCCTCAGCGCACAAATACATGTAAACATTTCATGTCAATCTTTTAGAAGTGCCTTTAACCTAACTCTACCTTTCAATCTAACTCTAAACATAACCATAAATACATCAAGCCAATTATTTCGACGTGAAGGGGTTGCAGAAAGCGCTCCTATAGTTGCACGGTTCCTGACCGCTAGGGCAGCTGAGTGGTACTGCCATCTAGCGAATACTACTATTACGTAAAGTGTAATAATACCAGAGCTGCTGATTACAGCCGCATTTACACAAGGCGCTACGTCACCTAGAATTAAGAAGTTATTTTAAAACAATAGTAACCCACGTTGTAAATGTCTCCAACAAACAATGTAAAACTGCAGAAAAACGAATTAAAACCACAAAATAATTCCATTAAAACATAAAAAGTGTTAATGAGCTTTAAAATCCCATAAAATATGTTAAAAATGAAATATGAGGGAGTTTTGTGATCAGTTTAAACTTATTTCTAACTGGTTGTTTTAAGTGTGGCTGTTTTAGTTTAAAACAAGTGTCAATGGAACAAACATAATAGATAGATTGGTCGCTTTCAAGAAGTGGCCATTTCAGAAGTGGCTGCTTTGAAGGATTTTACTGTAGTTTATCTTAAATAATATGATTTCACAATACAAACAAGCCGACTATATATATATATATATATATATAATACTCAGTTAAATGGTGTCATTCTTTATGATTCTTATTCTAAAAATGAAACAATAACAACATTATCACATATCTAGATGGTTTTCTAAGAGTGTCTATCCAACGTTTGTATAATATTCTACCTTGCAGCTCCTAGTTTCTTATCTGTTCAATAAAAAACAAACACAACATTTAATGAGTATTATGTATACAACACCTGTTTGATTGCATAAGTTTACCCTGTAATACCCTCATTAATAAACAGACATTAACAATTGCATAACATATGTTATTCATTAGAATACACCCTTTTCCCATAGCAACATAATTGCAAAATGCATCATCTACGTTAATATAATACAGAATGTAAACAACATTAAAAAACCTGTATAAATTAAACAACGACTGAGAAATTATGACCCATTCAATGTACTAAAAAGTTGCAAAGATGCACGATTATATAAATTGGTACAAATACCAGAAACTAGAGTAATAATGAGAGTTTTCTCGTTGCATTCTGCTTGTCTGTACAGTGAAAGATGTGAGGCCTCACACGAACCAGTGCCTCCTCTCAAAACCTTGTGCTGCATGAACAAACAAACAAAGGCAATTGTATCAGCATGTACATTGATTCTGGATTCTGAGGAATCGTGTACCTGCAATATTCATCAACATGACTCGGCACTAGAAGGGTAGTTAAAACATTGTTATTTCTAATGATTTGTGGCATTTTGCACCATTTAAGGTACAAAACTGGTAAGTACTTCTAGCTTCATCAAATTATCAAGAGTAGATTCTTCCGGGCTGTGCAATATTATACAATAATATGCATGGTCTTTTAGCTCACTGCACAAAGCAAACATCAGGGGCGTACCCAGGATTGACGTGTTGGGGGGTTTCCAAACGGGTATTACAAGTGGCGCGGGAATGAATTTCATATGGGGGACTACTGGAGCTTCAGCACCACTGAAAAAATTTTGCCGCCACTCCACCGCATATCTTCAGTTGGCTAAACTGTGACATCTGAAGATGGGGGGAGGGGGGCAGTGCTGTTCAAAACCAAGTTATAACCCTAACCCTGTTCCCGCGCCTATGGGTATTACCGTCATCCTTCTGTGTACATAATTTTGATCATACAGCAGCGCAGAACTTTGGAGGAGTTTCCGGCCAACCAAAAAAACCCCTGGGTATGCCCCTGCTGTACGTTACAGTATGGATCATACAACAGTGAGGAATTTTTTTGGGTTTCCGGGCAACTAAAAAAAACCTGGGTACGCCACTGAACATATGCACACACAGTTTCTTTAAATAAATCACTTCAATTTTGTTTCTTTGCTCATCTCCAATAGGAAATCATAACACAAACTTTTTTATGATGCAAAACTGAGCATCCACCTATCGTACAGACAATTGTCTTGGCCTGTAAAACAAACATAACATAATAAGTAAGTTAAACACCAAAGTTAATCATTATCTGTTGAATAACACAGAAACAATCATTTAATTGTGGTCACTAGCTAAACAATTCCGTCTATATCAACATAACTTGATTTATAATTGGCAAAATAATAGATTTCTTTAAAATCCACCTATCACTGTTATTCCATCTCAATCAATGGGGTTAAATAACCAAGTGATCTAACAAAATACATCACTAACAAGAACTATAGTCAGTTACGGAGATACCATTACCATTAGTACCTAAATATGTTGACTTTTGCAACGTGTGCGTGTATACATCAACATGTTAAATGAAAATAAACAGAATAGAAATTATATGGAAGGATCTACTTACGTTAGTGTTAGTTATGTTTATTCAAATTTAATTGTATGTTGTGTATACCCTTTTATGTAATGGCAATGTATGTTAATGTTTGTTATTGTCTACTCGTGTTGTATGTTATTGTTTAGTCGTCAGGTGGCAGCACCACTGTAGCAGCCTATTAAATATTGCTGCCACTGGTGGACATCACGGGCAATTAAATGGACCTGAATTAACCCACATTGTAAATGTCTTCAACAAACAATGTAAAACTGCAGAAAAACGAATTAAAACCACGACATAATTCCATTAAAACATGTAAAGTGTTAATGAGCATTAAAATCCCATAAAATATGTTAAAAATGATATAAAAATTATATAAATAGTTCATCAAGTAAATGTCACATGATTTAAATACTTCATACAAGTGGGTACGTCACAGTCATTCAGGGTATACACTCGCCTGTAGATATATAAAAATGTGCATACAATACATTTGACCACACTAGTGCTGTTGCACATTTCAAAGATTGCATAAACAATCGTGCATAAATGTCAGTCTCAAGTATGCTCACTTAACAAAAACAATACAAAGGTACATTGTCTGACCATTAATGTTGTATCGTAAAATCATGTTATGTAGAATAAACTATAACATTATCTATTCTAACATGTTGACCATGTGAGAGAGTTTTGTGATCAGTTTAGACTGATTTCTAACTGGCTGTTTTAGGTGTGGCTGTTATATATATAAAGTCTGCTTGTTTGTATGGTGAAATCGTGTTATAAAAATATAAGTAAACTACAGTAAAATCCTTCAAAGCAGCCGCTTCTGAAATGGCCACTTCTTGAAAGCGACCAATCTACCCTATATGTTTTAGTTTAAAACAAGTGTCCATGGAACAAACATAATAGATAGATTGGTCGCTTTCAAGAAGTGGCCATTTCAGAAGGCTGCTTTGAAGGATTTTACTGTCTTCTATCAATCCGCCATTTTTATATCCAGTTAATTACACCACTTCCTATGCAATGGGCCTTTAGTTTAAACAGTAATCTTTGATGTCTCATTTGTCGAAAGCTTTTTGAAAAAAATAAGTAGATGGTGCCTACTAGTGATCCCTCGTCTACCCACTTAGTGACATCTTCCAAAAAACATAACATATTTGTTAAGTATGACCTCGCTTTTAAAAACCCATGTTGAGAGTGATTTATCAAGTTATGTTTAATCCACCATGCCATCTTTAATTAGTCTTTCTAATAATTTGCAAATCACTGACGTTAAACTCCCTGGTCTATAGTTCTCTGACTTGTTTCTCGAACCTTTTTTTAAATAACGTTATAATGTTTGCTTCTTTCCATTTTAAAGGAACCACTCCCTCTTCTAGAACAACTTGAAAACTGTTGCAAGCGGTATGCTAATTTGTTCTACAATTTCCAATTGCAGTTTAGGCGGAATCCCATCGACTCCAGGTGATTTATCATCCTACATAGCCCTTATTTTCTGAGCTACCATTTCCGAGGTTACAATTAACTGTCCTAAATAGTCTGATTCTGCCCCTTTGAACTTAGCCTTTGGTACTGGCAGTGAACTAATATCTTCCCTGGAAAACACCGAACTAACATATTCATTCAGATCTTCTGCCATTAAGAATCCCTCTGATATTATATTTCCAGCAGTATCTTCTAGAGGACCGACCTTATCCTGAACTTTCTGTTTGCTTCGAACATACGCATAAAAACTGTTGCTGTCATGTTTTTTTTATATTACAAGGTAATTTTTGTTCATAGTTTCTCTTTGCATTTCTAATTTCAGCTGTAGCTTGATTAAGAGCTTCTTTATAAATGATGTAGTCGTCATAATTTCCAGTACGTCTATATAACTTCCACATCATTTCTCTAATGGCTTCTGTCGGTAAATGTTTCTTTTGGACCGTTTCCCTTGTTTTCTCAAGAGAACAAATTTATTGACAATTTCACTCTTTACGATATTCCAGCATTCTGTTGCTGTCTTATTCTTCAGTGTGTCATTCCAGTCTATTTTAATAACTATTTCCTCATGTCCTGATATCTTCCTTTGTGGAAAATTCTCCTTTACTGCTTTTTACTATTCTTTTCTGATTTTACTTTGATGGTAAAATGTATCTGGTTGTGATCATTACTCCCCAGTGACTCACATATATTGACATTGTCAACGAATTCATTATGTGACGACAAAACTATGTCTAACACATCCTCAACCCCTGGTTGGTTCTAGCACATGTTGAGAAAGGAAACTATCTTGTACTTATATTAAAACTAAAAACGTGTGGTCCTCACTCCCCATAGTCTGTAGAGATTTCCAATGCATATGCCCATTGTTAAAATCCCCCATGATAATACAGTCCTGTTTGCTAACTTCCCTTATAACGTTTTGTACTTGTTTATTCTCTTCTATGCTTAGGTGTGGACTTTAATGAGCTACCCAACCGTTAACATTACGTTTCCTGTAACTGTGTTACACCAAACAGCTTCTTCAATCTGCTTCTCTTGATGTTAAATGAGTACACTTGCTTGGTGCATAACTTAGCGCATGTCCATGTTGTGTTGCGTAGAATAAGCCAATGTTAAGTATGCGTTTCGTCTGGTAACGTTGGATATGTGTTTTGCGTGGTAGCACCGGTCTCTCAGAATATTCCTCATGTTAACATATTTTAAGCACTAACGTGTAATAGTATAATGAAACAATACTATGCTTAGGAAGGTAAGTAGTTAGTTTTTGATTTGTTAACCTCAATTAAGAAGAAGCAGGAGCATTCATGGTGAAATCCTAAGATGGCGGTGGTAATTTTGGTCACGTGACCGGATGTAGTGCCTCCTGGCGGACTGTAATCGATGTAGTGCCTCCTGGTGGAATGTATTGGAGGTAGTGCCTCCAGTTGAAAGTTGGGGCAAGTGTATGAGGGGTAATTAAGGGTAATGAAGGAGTAACTAGGGGTAATCAAGGGGTAATTGACGTATCGTATGTGTGCTAGACGACTGTAAATAAATTCCTATGTCCTGTCGCATATAAGAATGAACAAAACACCATATTTTTTAATTTACAAAGTTTTAAACACGTGTATGAGGGGTAATTAAGGGTATTGAATGAGTAATCAGGGTTAAGGGTAATTAGAGGTAAGAAAAGCTAACTAAGAGGTAAGTAGGGGTAATTACCGGTAATTCAGGGGAATAAGGATTAATTAAGGGGTAATTAATGGAAATTAAAGAAAAATAATTATGAGTAATTAGGAACAACTAATGGGTAATTACTGTTAACCCCATTTTTGAGCGCCCCTCATTCTTGATCCATTTCAGCAGTGAAAATGTGCGTTCCCTACAACAGTTAAACACCGTCAGTCAGAGGTAAAGTCGTAGTGTGGTCTCAACTTTCGGAAATGTTGACGTTAGATCCTGCTTTACGAGCAGGCGAAACACACTGAGTTCTTTGGCGGCTTTCTTGTTGGAGTCACACGCTTGACTCATGATACGGGTGCGCAACAAACCTGAAAATTGCACGATTTCATCAACCAGTGACTTATTCAGGTATTTCCGACTGTTCAGCAGCTCTTCGAAGTTCTTCATCGTCGATATCCTTCAATATTTTGTGGAAACCGAACAGTCTACACATTTCACCGTAATCTTTGGTCATATCTGGCATATCTCCGTTAATGGCAAATTGTCACAGTGAATGGATTTCACAAGCTGTTACTCAGACTGTCCGGCAAAGCGCATGGACCTGACGCTATCCCAAACAAAATTCTAACACAGACAGCCGATGAGATTGCACCTTGCCTGGATAGAATATTCCAGCAATTGATCGACACGGGTGAGGTCCCTATTGACAGGAAACATGCTAATGTTTCAGGAGTGCTCAACAAGGTTCACAAATCAGTTGCTATAGGCCAATATCACTGACATCAGTACGCTGCTAACTACTTGAACATATTATCTAGAGCAACATAAGGGCCACCGAGTACCCGCATGGGTTCAGGCATAAGCAGTTAGGTTGTTGGCGCGGAGCAAGATCATAAAAGTAGTTCCGGATGTCCCATGTTAATTTTTTGGAAAATAGTTCCGGTTTCTCCAAAGACGACTCTGTACCGCGCCAGTTCACCACAACGCGCCCTCCCTTTCAGTAGCGTCATTGTAGCGTTTACACATTTTCGGGTCACTACCAACCCTATTTCCGTTTACCGAATAGGATCACGATGTCTTTATCAAGCATGCTTCTGTTTACCGAACAGGTTGACAATATCTTTTTAATCCTACTTCAGTTTACTGTACAGCTTGACTGTGTATTTTTAAGCCTACTTCTCTTTATCGTACAGGTTCACCATATCTTTATCAACCCTACTTCCGGACAGGTTCACGATTTCTTTTTCAGCTTACTTCCGCTTACCTTACACATTCACCGAATAACAAAAGGTCTCCCTATCTTTAAACATGTATCAAACCTATAGTTTTTACATACGACAGTTGCATTTACCTCATTTGCTTGCCTGGTTGATGACATTTCGCTGGTAAACAATGAATCTATAGGACCAAACTGGTTTGAACCGGTATTCGCTGTGCAAGTCTGAACTTGTATAGAACCTACAATGTAGCGATAATGTAGTATAGCAGGAATTCGGAACTTGCGCGTGTGCATATAGTATCATTCAATTATGTCGTTAAAGAAGTACGCGTGATAAATCAGACGAACTGATAGTAATTCGGTTAACATGCATTTGGAACTTGCGCGCATGTATGTGGTCTCATTAAATGACGTCGTTAAATAGTTACGCGTGATAAATCGGTACGCGTTGTAAATTGGCCAAACTGGTAGATATTCGATCAAATTTGCAGGCATTTGTAACTTGCGCACGTGAATATAGGCCTGATTTATATAATAGTATAGGTCAATAATATCATTAAATAGATATGCGTGGTAATACGGTCAAATTAGCAGGCATTTGGAACTTGCGCACGTATATAGACTCAGTGACGTCACTAAATAAGTACGCGTAGTAATTCGGTGAAATTGATAGTAATTTGGCTATTAGGCAATCGGAACTTGAGCATATGTATATAGTATCATTCGGTGACGTCACTAAGAACGCGTAATAGTTCAGTCAAACTGGTAGTAGTTCGGTAAGCATTCATTTGGAACTTCCACGCATTTATATAGTGTCATTCAATGAAGTCAATAAACAAGTACGCGATATGATTAGGTCCAACTGGAAGTAATTTGGTAAAACTACCAGGCATTTGTAACATGCGATCAGTGTATACAGTCCTGATTTATGTAATAACGTAGGTCAATCTGTAATTCGTTCAAACTAGCAGGTATTTTAACTTGCGCATGTATAGATAATAATTAAATAGGTTCCCGTGGTAATTCGGTCAAAGTAGCATGCATTTGGAATTTGCGCACCCGTGTATAGTCTCAATGACGTCATTAAATAGGTACCCGTGGTATTTCGGTCAAACTTGTATTAATTCGGTTAGCAGGCATTTGGAACTTAGTAGTAGTTCCATACAGTTACTTAATAATAATAACTGGTTCGATGTGGCAGGTCACACACATTATCACTGTATGTTGGCACTGATTGAGTGAGACAACGTACGAGACAACGGACGGGACAACGCATGACACAATGTATCATAATTGGCGTAATTAAATAAGTGTACGTGGTAATTCGGTCAAATTAATATTGGTAATTCGGTCGAACTAACATGCATTGGGAACTTGCACGCGTGTATATAGCCTCATCAATTTGGAATTAGCGCACGTGTATATGGTCTTATCAATGACGTCATTAAATAAGTACGCATGGTAACTCTTTCAAAGTAGCAGGCAGTCTAATCAACTAAGTTATTAAATAAGTACACGTGGTAATTCGGTGAATGAAACAGGCAATGGGAACTTGCATCACACACAACCAATAACAACGGCATCACGGGATTTCCCCGCCACACATGCGCGCTCAACGACAGAACAATTAATGCCTCTCCGCTGGGATCATAAACACTCCTTCACTAGGAGTTCAGCCCACTTACCGGGTATCTCCACCAAGCGACACCAAGTGATATTCTTGGGTGCTCGCAATACCGCATCCAGCCAAAAGAGGAGTTACCCCACTACTGACAGCTGGGGCCTCTTCCCAAACAATGCGCACACCCATACTCAAATTGAGTTACTCACAGGCCCACTCGGGAGATGATCACACAGAATCGTCAATACACATAATCTACAATCACTGCCTCTCCGCCATCCCCGAGGATGGGGATCTAGATGATAGTGATATGTCACAATCAACATAGACTAAGTCACCTACACTCCCCATTTCATCCGACACACTCGACCATCTAGACAGACTCAAGAAGGGTACATTAGTGATAGGCGACTCAAGCGTAAACACAATAACCAAAGCTCCAGTGGCACGCGTTTTGAGAGCTTCCCCGTGGCGCAGATTAGACATATACATAATGTGTTCACCAAATTAGTGACAATAGACACAGCACAACCTGAGATTGTAATTTTGTTTGTTGGAATAAACGACAGACAAAACAATCCGGGAACCACACTAATTCCGAGTAGGCTAGGAAAACTCTCTCACGGGCACAAATAGCAGTACCGATGATTAATTGCCGCGTCCACCTTCAACAGCAGCATAAGAGCCACATCGACCAGTTCAACGTAAATCTAGCAGGCTTGGTGAACATAATGGTCTTGCCAGAGTTGGATAGCTGAAACTTCCACACAGTGAAAGGGGACATACACTGGTCCCCTAAAACTGCGGACGCCCTTATGGCACACTATAGTAACCATTTAAACTTTTAGGAGCTCGGGGTAACGAGGCCCGAGCTACAAACACTGAAAATAAGTGGCAGGAAACGGTAGTAGACCTCAGCCACGTAATACTGAGTGAAACCCAGACTTCTTAAGGTCTTGAAATTGGGACTTAAATATATCACTACACCCCATATCGGTGAAGCTATCTAAGCCGCCCCCCACAAATTCATTAAGATAGATGACCCTCAGATATTTCTTCCGGGAATCACAAAGCAACACAGCTATAGATAAACACACTAATAAATCAACGTGGGAACCGCCAATAAGATCCTCCTCCTCAATTTTAGCGTTTAGGCGCGGTAGATTTGTAACATTTTTCATAGAATTTACGATGTTCACGCGTTCATTAGCTAAAAACGCATTACACTGACACGAAGTTACGACACATACGCGTTAAAGTAATAAAGTTGTACCAGTCTGCCGTGTTGGTCCGCTAAATGTTTACAAAATTATCTCGGTAATGTATTCAGCTGGCAAAAATTTACGACTTTCACGTGTTCATACACAAAAATTATAACACGTTACCTCGGTAATGCACTACACTGGCACGACATCGATAGTCAGTACCTGCTAAGAGAGGACAGGGGAGAGTCGACACCAGAAAATTCAATGCGTTTCAGTTTCACAGCGACCTCTGGTTCAGGTTGGGGTTCCGGTTCTGGTGAGTAGACGGTTGACGGTAGGACTGGTCGGTTGACAGACGGATGATCTTCGTCAGCTTTGTTGAAGGCCACAGGAGTGTATTAGTTGGGTGTTCTGAACATGACGTTATTCATAGTACTGTCGTGGTATTGAAATGATGTAAAAATATTATCTATCTAGGGGTGCTACTGTATATCATTGCACTCAGTGGTTATACGTAGGAGGGCTGCAAGAGGCCAGTAGTAGGGTATCCTCAGCACGACGTTGGCGTGACACTGTAATGGTACGAATGACTACCTAGATGACTGTAGTACCGGACTTATATAAAATATCTGATAATCACATGTTTATGTACCTATCAAACAATCACCGTCGAACACGTCACCAAACTAAATGTATTCTAGTTGAACCAGTTTCAAGACACGCGGTACTATTAATAGCACGTACGTCACACCAAGAAAACGCGACGAGGTGTAGTTACAATCATATTGTACGTCGCAGACAAGTTCAGGCTTGCATAGTAAAATGTTTGCTCACTGCCTTAAGTTACATTAAATAGGACCTCCCGCCATTTTTCGCCGAATTCTTGCCATAATCACCGAATTACTGGTATATATTTATAGAATAATAGGTGTTGTTTTACGAAACGCTATATTATGATAGAAAAGTTTTACCACTCGTACCGATTTACCACGCGTATTTATTTAATGACGTCATTGATGAGACAACATACATACGCGCTAGTTCTGAATGCCTGCTAGTTTTATCAAATTACTTCCAAGCGTATCGATTTACCACACGTACCTATTTAATGACGTCATCGCAAGTTCCAAATGCCTGCTAGTTTGACCGAATTACTACCAGTTGGATGTAATCACAACGCGTACCAACGTAGATAACCACCAGTTTGACCGAATTAGTAGAAAAATTACGATTTCATAATCATTGTAACACATACGTAGGTTTTATAATTATATAAAGTCCGTCATAAACTAGGACAATAAGTATTTCACCTTTCGAATACAACACGTCAGATAGAGACAACCTCATTTAATTAATAATCCTTCATTAATGAGAGCTTTTTATGGGAACACCATATTTTAGATTGGCCTTCGTTTAACTACGCCACGGTTATACGTCATGATTACAATGTAATAAATTCTCGTTACATTGTAGGTTCTATACAATTTCAGACCTGCACAGCGAATACCGGTTCAAACCTGTTTGTTCCTATAGCTTCATCGTTTACCAGCGTTATTTCACCAAACGGGCGATGTGCCGCTTCCAACTGTCTCGGTGACTAAAGGTCACGCTACATACCGTGCACTAAAAGGCTGCCCGGGGGGGGGGGGTCTCGCAGACGCCTCCTCGACAACAGGGACGGGCGCCATAGCCTAAAGGGCGGCATGAAGTGCTGGTGCTGTCGGGGCTGCAGGTGCCAATGGTGTCGGGACTGCTGGCGCCATTGTTGGCGCCGTCGAAGCCGTCGCCAGTAGCAGGGAAAGGCCTCTCTGTAGGTGATGCTAGTCAAGCCCGTAACGCTATCAATGACTGGCTGGCGCCCTCTGGCCGTCTCGGCGTAATTCCACTCTTTCCTTCTCTCGTTAATTTGTCCTATTGTGCGAGTGTAGTTTGTCGTGACTATGTCGAACGACAAGCAGATTATCTCCACGGTCTTATATAGGTACATAAAGCTCACGTAGGCGTGCCAAACAAGCTCGGACCTCGGAGTAGAAAGAACACACGCGCAGACTACAGAGCAGGAAGTACACACGCGCGGACTGCAGAATAAGAAGTACACACGCGCGGACCGCAGAGTAGAAAGTAGCTCTTAAAGTAGATCTCAAATTAGCTCTCAAAATACCTCTCAAAGTAGCTCTCAAACTATTCGCCTAGAACTTTGGCCTAGATATTTAGTTTATGACTAATACGTTGGGACGTTTTTATGATATATCCGCCAGGGGGCGCCACTTGACAAAACCGAGAGGCACGACGTAGACCTAGTTATGTGACCTTTGATATTAACCTATATATTTGTCCTTGGCCTTTTGACCTTGACTTAGTTCCGTCATTTCCACTTCCACCAATCCAAATCCAACGGTGCGTTCTGGACCACGCGATATGCTACTATCATATTTAGTAATGGTCTCCATAGTTTATAACATTATACCACTAGATCTAGCTTTTTCAAATTCATTTATAGATGAGATTATCTTTGTCATTAGACCTAAAGCCAGCCAAACCCATCAAAAATAACAGCGTAAATCTATATATCCAAATGGCGCTATGAAACAAAATATCTGAACGTACAGGCCTGAAATGGTTCTACATCTGGTCAAACAGCTGGGGAAAGGGACCTTTCAAAACGGTTGAGGTCTAGAGGGTTAAATGTATTTGTTATTTATGTTATTAACCTCAAAAGCACCAAGTAATTTTGTAGATCATTTTGCTCTTTTATTCCATCTCTTGTGGCGCCGCTTCAAGGTTGATCGGGGGATTCCAAAATGTTTTGCAGCTTTCAGGTATCCCATCTGTCCATCTGACATATTTCCGAGTCATTACTGTATTTATATATATATAAACTTTCACTTCGAACCGACATTGCTGGAACAGTCGATTGAATAGGTCCGAAACCTAATCTTAACCATAACAGTTATTAACTCTACATCTACATACAAACCTAAACCTCTAACGCTAAATTAACCACTAACAACTCACATTCAAATTACGACATTATTTTTGGGGAGTATCACCAACAAGCCGAACAGTCATGTTTTAACACATGAACTGCGGTATTTTGTTTGGCTACGCTACGGAACTATGTCTTTAAAAAATATTGTGCGCTCCGTGTGTTCAAAATTACATCTTCTCATTGGAGAAACCATGCGGTAAAATGGTCCATTGGGCTATTTGACCCATCAAAAGTGAGTCATATTACCCCACATGCCAGATGATATATAGGTCAGTCACACAGAACAAAATATCGAAGATAGGCCGATATTGTTTCCTCCAATGGTGAGTTAATTTATTGAATAATCATCGTGTATGACGGTAAGGTGCATTATTGAATAATTACGCAATGGTCACCTGTAAGCTGCAGCACTTACCATAGATCAGAGCAGTCAGTTTTGCATTTCATTATACGAGAAAGTGGTGGTCAAACTTCTGATCGTCCGCCATCTTGTTAATTGAGCCCACAAGTGTGCATAGTCATAAACAGATGGCAGCACCTAGCAGTTGAGAAACAGAGACAGACGATATGACCCTCGTGTGCCATTCTATACCACCTTCCCCTATCACGCGTAGCGAAATATTCTAGGCGTCACACAAACTACACTAGTGCTGTCGGTACAGCTATGTATATCCGTATGTGTAACCGCGCGACCCCAAAAGGTGACGCAGCAGAAGTTCAAAATTGCCTAGTTCAAAGGATGTCACAAAAGCAAACAAATTATCAAACACTGACGTAAATAAATAACTATTATTAACCTCTCTTACACGCAGACCGTACACGATCACTGACTTGTCTACAGCTGCGGCTACGGCTATACGCGTTTTTCGTCGTGCCCACGTTAACGTACAACTTGGGTACGAGATGACTAACGAAGTCAGAGCTAGATCGTCTGGATGGGTCCCACCATTGTCATCTATGTCAGATCATCGGCGTCCATTGGCCACATCGAATATCGAACGCTATACCAGCCTTGCTAATATCGTTCTTGTCAGCGAAGCCGCCCTAACTACAAGATGGAGTCTATTTGGACACGTGGTCCATATGTCACCCGATGCATCCCCGCATCGAGAGAGCGACAACTAGTTCGTGAACACATCATCACAACATTCAGGGTTCGACCACGGACGACGACTTTACCGACGGCGTTGACCGCAGACCTGCGACGCAGTCGGTGGCAATGCTCTGTGCGCACTCGACCGTGAATAGTGGCGAAAGTTGGGGAGGATCTTACGACATGAGAATGGATCATAGAAATCCGTGGAAATTACCTTTTAAATTATTTATTTACATATTTATTACATATTTATTACATTTTATTACTATTTTATTGACTTTAATTATGTTAACAACATGTTATACATTTGAATGTTTTCATGATTTACTGTATTTATTTATACAGCTATTAAATTTATTTCTAGAAACTGTCATGGTATATCTTGTAGATTTGCACAAGCGAAACACACGTGAATAACTTCACGACTGCCACACGAAAGTTCAGTTATAATAATAATAATACATATTAATATCTCGTTCACATTAAGCTTGGAGGGAGAAGCTTAAGTGAACATAGCCTACATACCGTTTGACCTTAATTCGAGATAATTACAATTCATAAAGTTACACACCATATCAAAGGGGTTCTATGTTTATACATTGGCTCGGCCATTATATTATCATTAATTATTCAAAGCATGAACAAGTTCACAGTAGACGGTCATGCTTTCGTAGAGATGTCGGTTCGGTGTATTGTACTCTGTCGTCCGTTTCTTACATTTCTCATAACTAATCAGTTATTTATTATGCCATAGAGGAGCGATACATGTAGGCTCCATGAAGCGCACCGGGGTTAACCTGCGAATAAACAAAACAATCACTGTACTGATATCAGATTCTGTCCTCGTGTATTATCATAGCAGTTGGAGCGCCGTGGTGTAGTTACTAGAGCTTCCGACTCTCAACCGAGAGAACTAGGGTTCGAATCCTGTGCGGCGGTGTCAAACGTTGGGCACGTTCGTCACTCTGCATTGCTCGCTCCAGTTCACTCAGCTGTATGAATGAGTACCTGGCTTTAGACAGTGATGGATATTTGTGTACGGATAGTCAAATAATTGCAGCGTGGCAGGATGCTTCCCAGAGAAGTCGAGATGTTTAAAGTAGTTATGATGTGGAATTGACAGGAAGTTGGCGTTGATCGAAGGAAGAATCCACTACCATGCCTCTGCAAATTAGCACCGCAAACGATAATTAATCATTTGAATATCATAACAAACTCACTGTAATAAGTATTGCAAATAAGCAGCTGTGTGTTATGGTTTATATGTCATATCATATGAAAAGTATCTAGATAAGATACATATACATTTTAATTTGGCCAGATACATATACAGATACATGATTTCTAAATGTATCTAGATACGGATACAGATACATTTGTATGGTTAAATTTGCGATCGGTAATGGCGAAGTATAAGAAACTAAAAACACTCAGTTTATTTATTTATTTGCTATAAGTGCTGGACAGTATCTACATTTGGCCTTAAAGTTGCCACTAGTGTCAGCTGGGACCTCATAATGGTCCAAAATACCTATTGTGTGGCTGTTGACAATCAGAAGTTACAGGCGATGTTTGCTCAATCAGTGTCAAACGGTTATGCTGACACTGGCATGAGTTCTTCACCTTTTATATGATCTGTTTGACCCACATTAAAGCAAACACAATTGCCATTCTCACCTTTGATGTGTGACAGCTGTCAGTTCATGATCTGCTCGAATGATCCATGAGTAAATTAATTGGCTTCTTTAATTGCTGTCAGACATTTTCAAAAGAAATTGGTTCCTTTGGTGGATATGATGAAGCCATGAGTAGGTACTTGGCTTCTACTAATTGTTTCCTATAATTACAATTAACACCTTTTGGCTACGTGGGAGTGGGACATATCCCTTCTTGACCAATGATCTATCTAAAATGTATCAGAAATGTATCTGAAATTTCAGATACATTTAGAATGTATCTAGATAAAATACATATACATATTGATTTCGGCGCAATGTATCTATATGCAGATATATATACATTCAAAATTGTATCTAGATACATAAGATACAGTTACAGGATGTATCTGACCCCAGGTCTGGTCAAATGTGCAAGCAGCCAGCTGGTAGTGTGTTCGAAGTAGTAGTTTGCTACATACAGTAGAACGCCTTTAAAACGACCCTCCAGTGACGGAAATGATATGGCCTGGTATGGATGACTGACAAAGGCAGTCCCGGATCTGCGGAGTAAACTACTTGTTTTAAATGCATGTGATGAACACTGAGACTTTTAAGAGCACTTTTAAACATTATCTTTTAATCAATATTTTAACTGCTACTATGACTTTTAGACTTGGCATTAAGCTTTTATCAATTATCTTTTGTTTATATGACACGATAATACTAATATTTAAATATATATATATATATACTTTTTTTTTTACTTAATTAATTACTGTTTTGATTTATTACTATTTTACATGTAAAGCGCCTTGAATAGTTTCTAACTAGAGTTGGCGCTATATAAGTATATTTATTTATTTACAAAGACTGGTGAAATATAGCAGACTGTGAATCAGTGGCCCTTTCCAAGCAGCGGCCGCAATAAGGTTGCTGAACATTTTTCAGGATAGTTAGTTTTCAGATACAAAACTTAAATGTTTTCATATCCAATGAGTTAGCTTTCGTCTAACGTCTCACGTTGACTTCTTCAGTACCGTTGACGCTGAATGACGTCAACGTAAACGTGAGGCAGTTCATAATTGCCCTTCCCTGATATGCCGGATTCTTCGGTTGGGTTCCTTGTCTACAATTTTCACTCCCTCCCAGTCTATGATATCGTTTTCAGTTGTCGCATGGTATGTAAGGGCGGATTTATTGATGGTAGATATCAATCTTTTTTCCCGCTCCTTGTGTATTTCTCGATTTTCATGTTGTCTACGTCCTTTCTGGGTCCCTCCAGTCGTGTTTTGAGTACTTTTCCTGTCTCTCCAATGCTCTCAGCACCACAATTCTTGCATGGTATTTGGAACAACAGTTCTCCCTGTTCTTCTAGCTCTACTTTGTCCTTCGGATGTACGAACAGGCGCCTGAGGGTAGTGTGGGGACGCATGGCTGTTGCTACTCCATAAGTCTTCAGTACTCGGTGTACTCTTTCTCTCTCTCTGAGACCCTCTCCACGTACGGGATGACTACTTGGCTCCTGTAGTTTCTGTCCTTTGTTTTTTTGTTGGTCTTTTTATTTATTTTTTTGCTATCTGTGACCTTTTTTGAAGGCCTAGGACGGATAGCCACATACTCTTAGAGCTCCTCTCAAGTGTTCCACCTCTTCCTTCTTGCCCCTCTCCTCTGTAGTTATCGTCTCACATCTATTCATAAGGGTTCTGACAACTCTTAACTTCTGATGTTTGGGGTGGTGGAATACAAAGTTTTGGTATTTGTCAGTGTGCGGCTTCTTCCTGTACACGGTGGACTTCACACTGCCATCTTCCTTTCTGATGAACTTCGCTTCCAAGAAGGGAATGCTGTTGTTATCTTCTTCTTCTCTCGTGAAAACGATGCTACCCGTATCACCATGTCACCGTGTCACCGTGTCACCGTGTCACCGTGTCACCGTGTCACCGTGTCACCGTGTCACCGTGTCACCGTGTCACGGTGGGGTCTATCGTGTTCATGTGTTGTTGTAATTTATTTGCCTTTCCTGTGTGTTCCAGGCAAAATACATCGTCCACATATCTCTTCCAGTTTCTCGGTTGGTAATCGTCTGGTGCTGTGGCTATGATTTTCTGCTCCAAGTCCTCCATGTACAAGTTCACAACAACGGGGGATACCGGAGTGCCCATGGCTACCCCAAACTTCTGTTGGTAAATTTCTCCTCCAAATCTAAAGTACGTAGTCCCCGAGACAAATTTCAACAACTCCATTATGTCGGCTACGTTTAGGTTGGTTCTCTTCTTTAGTGTCTTGTCATTCTCTAGTCTTTTTCTGATGATTTCACACGCTTCTTTGATCGGAGTCTTCGTGAACAGCGACACAACATCATATGACACAATTGATACTCCTTCTTCCATTCTCAGCTTTGTCATTTCTTTCACTAATTCTTGTGAATTTTCCGTCTGGTGTTCCGTTTTTCCAACAAGTGGTTGTAGCATGTCGGCCAATTTCCTGAATACTCTGTACACTATTGCCTGCGTGTAGTCAATAAATCCGCCCTTACAGACCATGCGACAACTGAAAACCATATCATAAACTGGGACGGAGCGAAAATTGTAGACAAGGAACGCAATCGAAGAATCCGGCATATCAAGGAAGCCATTTGGATCAGGAAGACCAGAACACCCATCAACAGAGACGAGGACAATTATGAACTGCCTCACGTGTACGATGACGTCATTCAGCGTCATCCATACTGAAGAAGTCAACGTGAGACGTTAGACGAAAGCCTCTACCAGGTAAAAATACACTTTGGATATAACAAAAATGAAATTTTTTGATCTGGCCGCAATAAGGGATTATATTAGGGCGCTCTATGAACATTCTCTAATTGCATTCCACTTTGACATGATTTTTTTTCTAGCAAGATGCTTCCTAATAGCTGGCACAGTTGAACATGGTGGCTAAAAAATGATGTAATCATCAATTACGGTTAATTAAGCAAATCAATAATGCTTAATAATATTACGACTACAGTTAATAATACAGGAAGAAAAAAATCACATTATTTTATATAGACATACACATAAATATATATTATCTAATAGACAACACACGCACACACACACACACACACACACACACACACACACACACACACACACACACACACACACACACACACACACACACACACACACACACACACACACACACACACACACACACACACACACACACACACACACACACACACACACACACACACACACACACACACACACACACACACACACACACACACACACACACACACACACACACACCAACGAAAGACGCAGTCAGCGTGGATTGAACGAAATTACCCATGTTTCGAAACAGCGGTATGTGCTATTGTGTATGCGTGTGAGTGGATCACAACAAGTTGCCGTTGTTTGTTTGTTTCCCTGTTATCGATTTTCGCGCGACAAGGATCGATATATCCTACCGCCCGCAGTACTAGAGCATCCATTTCGCTTGACGTTAACCACCGAAGTACATCTGGAGATATACTGCAACACTTTGTTACAGTGAACAATATTGCTGAAACTTGACGATGCCGCTGTGCTGTTCGAACATGATGACCGCTTCATCTACTGCCTAATGCTTTCTCGCGAGCTGCTGCCACTTCTTTTATTGGCATTGGTATTATCGGCTAATAACTCAAAAGGTAAACTGATCTCTTCTCTCTCTCTCTCTCTCTCCTCCTCTCTCTCTCTCTCTTCTCTCTCTCTCTCTCTTCTCTCTCTCTCTCTCTCTCTCTCTCTCTCTCTCTCTCTCTCTCTCTCTCTCTCTCTTCTCTCTCTCTCTCTCTCTCTCCTCTCTCTCTCTCTCTCTCTCTCTCTCTCTCTCTCTCTCTCTCTCTCTCTCTCTCTCTCTCTCTCTCTCTCTCCTCTCTCTCTCTCTCTCTCTCTCTCTCTCTCTCTCTCTCTCTCTCTCTCTCTCTCTCTCTCTCTCTCTCTCTCTCTTCTCTCTCTCTCTCTCTCTCTCTCTCTCTCTCTCTCTCTCTCTCTCTCTCTCTCTCTCTCTCTCTCTCACTAACATATCGATATGTTTATTTATTTACGAAATACGTGATCCAATTTCGTTAATGCTTAAAAGCAATACGTCGATTTTTATTTACTATTTTTGTTTCTTTATTATGTTAATTTGCCATAGGTGAACTTTGGGCGGGGTCGCAACGACATTTGTTGCCTGTTGCTTATTCACGTGTCTGATCTTGTCCTTATTTCACGAAAAACATAAATACCACGCACATGAACTTTAATGGTTGGCAATGTCATCTCCTTTTGATACAGTTTGAGAATGAATCAAGTGTAGCTCCATATTCAGGAGTTTGTAGCGTCGTAAGACCCAAGTAACAGCAACATTCAGTGCATAGCGAATTCACGACACACTAATATTATGTGTGTAATATCTATTGTACTAAATTTGTTTCATCCACCGTATTATCTAAACAAAATTGCAATCATTCGAACCAAGGCATATCAGGAAACTGTAATAGTTATATACAATAGTAAACTACTTGATGGTGTTAACATTAACATCCACTATGGTGTGATGGGAGGCAGACATAAATTCCGTAAGTTCTAAGGGAAACGTGCTCTGCTCTGGTGGTGGTATTGGTGTTGTTGTTGTTGTTGATGGTGGTGTTAGTCGGAGTGATGGTGGTGTTGGTGGTGTTGGTGGTGTTGGTGGTGTTGGTGGTGTTGGTGGTGTTGGTGGTGTTGGTGGTGTTGGTGGTGTTGTTGGTGGTGGTGTTAGTTGTGGTGTTAGTTGTGGTGATGGTGGTGTTGGTAGTGGTGGTATTGATTATGGTGATGGTAATGGTAATGGTGGTGTTGGTGGTGGTGGTTGTTGTTGTTGTGGTGGTGGTGTTGGTTTTGGTATTGATGGTGGTGGGGACGGTGGTTGTGGTGTTGGTGTTGGTGGTGATGGTGGTATTGATGGTGTTGGTGGTGTTGGTGGTGTTGGTGGTGTTGGTGGTGTTGGTGGTGTTGGTGGTGTTGGTGGTGTTGGTGGTGTTGGTGGTGTTGGTGGTGTTGGTGGTGTTGGTGGTGTTGGTTGTGTTGGTGGTGTTGGTGGTGTTGGTGGTATTGGCGGTGTTGGTGGTGGTGGTGATGATGGTGTTGGTGGCGGTGGTGGTGGTAGAGGTGTTAGCGACGATGGAGGTGTTGATGATGGTGGCAGTGATGTTGCTAATATTGATGGCGGCGGTGTTGGGCGTGGTGTTGCTGGTAACAGTATTCTGCTTAGTTGAAACAATACATGTAATAATGGCAGTGATAAGTTATTATTCGCACTAGCAAAGATGCCTGTCACTTGACGGGACGCCTTGGTAGAAGACAATTATCAAAGTAATATTTACAAAATGTTAGAAAACACACAGCATCGAACGTTACATATACACCATAACGCGTTCCCAAATACTCATCGTTTGTTCAAAATTGCGAAGGTCAGAGAACATGTGAAATTCACGTCAATCGATGGGCCCTAGTCGTGATAGTGTAAAAACATAAATGTAAGTTCTTATATAGCGCAGTATCCAGTCCTCAGGACTGTTCAAAGCGCTTTACACTTTACTTCCTGGCATACATGTTAGTAGTAGTAGTAAAAGCTTTATTTAATGATGGTGACCATGTCACGTTATATCGTGATTTTCAATGGGCCATCTCACACTACATTCTTACATCAACATTTACACAGCTTTTATAAAATATACAATTCACAACAATAAAAATATAAATAATATAGTAAATTAAATAAATGAAAATAAATTAAATAATAAATGATTAATATTACACTACAAATAAAACAACATCATGAATACATTTACCAATTCTAGAAAGATTTAAGTCAATAATAATAGTCAATAAGATCAAGATGAATAAATTAAAACAATTCGTCATTTAAAATAAAAACTTATTCAGGCATATCAATTGAAAAGTGCAAACAATTGTATACATCCTTCTTGAGAAATTTTAAAAAGACTGTTTTAAAGGTATCTACACTATTGGCATTCTGTATAGATTCCGGGATAGTGTCCCACAGTTTCGCACCCCTATAAGCAAATGTGCGCTGGCCTATGGCCAGGTTGTACTTGTGAACACGAATGTTTGTGCAGCCGCGGGTGTGATGATCGTGTACACTACTGTTTAATGTAAATAGGTCTATAAGGTAGGCCGGGGCTTGCCCATGCATGATATTATACATTACTATGGCAGTGAACATGTTCATTCGAATACCATTTCGACTTCTCTGGGAAGCATCCAGCCACGCTGCAGTTAATGCGCGAAGACTCTTCGTACATAAATACCCATCACCGTTTATAGCAAGGTACTCATTCATACAGCTGAGTGATCTGGAGCAACGTAATGTGAACGTGTAGAATTATCAAATAATATTCGTACTTCTATGCTATTGGCATAACGGTAGACACAGGAGTAGTGGGGAAGTGGATTACGATAAGCAAATCAGGAGCCATGAAATCAGCAAGATTAAAATGCTGACGTATTACTGTTTCTAGAGCGCCCCTAGTGACTGTTGACACAATTCTGGTCACGTGACAGGAAATAGCTAGCACCTCCTGGCGGCGCGGGCAGGTAGGGCTGGTAGAACGGGTGGGTTGGGCGGGTTTTTAACAAGATTTAACAAGATTTAACAAGATTGCCACCCAGAGAATTAACTCTAGGTAGCAGGTGGACAAGGAAGCCCTTGGCTTTTCGAGAGTCCGACCTTTTTATCTATGTGTATCCCGCCCGTCTGAGGTATGTGTCGATTTTATTTTTAAACATATTCACGCTACTAGCACCCACACAATCAGCAGGTAATCTGTTCCATTCATTTACAGTTCTTTGTGAAAATGAAAACTTTCTTATATCCAATCTACTCTGCTCCTTTGCTAATGCAAGATCATGTCCTCTAGTCCTTCTATCTTTCTTAACTGAGAAAAACATATTTCTATCAATATTTTCATAACCCTTCAATATTTTAAACACTTCTATCTGATCTCCTCTCAATCTCCTGGTCTCTAGTGTTGTTAAACCGCATTTTTTTAGGCGTATTTCATAACTAAGATCCCTCAGATTTTTTATCATTTTAGTTGCTCTCCTCTGCACTCTTTCTAGCATATCTATGTCCTTCCTGCGATATGGCCTCCACGCTTGAATACAATATTCTAAATGAGGCCTAACTATTGTTTTGTACAGCGGTATTATTAGCTCTTTTTCCTTATACGTTATGTTTCGCCTAATTAATCCAAGGATTTGATTTCCCTTTGAAGCTGCAATTCCGCACTGCTCTGAAATCTTCATATCAGCACTAACGGTTAACCCTAAGTCCTTTTCTTTTACAGTAGTACTTAGTACAGTACCCCCCATTGTATATTCTACCTCTTCGTTCCCATGTCCTATGTGGAGGCATTTACATTTCCCAAAATTGAACATCATTTGCCATTTTTCAGACCATTTCATCAACCTGTCAAGATCATCTTGTAAATGCTGTCTATCTCCATCATTTTTAATCCTTCTAAACACTTTTGTATCATCCGCAAATTTCAACACCTTGCTTGTTATTTCATCATCCAAATCGTTGATGTATATTAAGAATAATATAGGACCTAATACTGATCCCTGTGGTACCCCACTCAATACCGATTTCCAGTTTGAAGCCTCCCCATCAACTACTACACGTTGTCTTCTGTCAATCAGCCATTGTTCTATCCAGTTTATTATACCATTTCCTATGCCATGGGCCTTTAGTTTAAGCAGTAATCTTTGATGTGGTACTTTGTCAAAAGCTTTTTGAAAATCTAAGTAGACGATATCTACTGGTGTTCCCTCATCTACCCACTTAGTGATGTCTTCCAAAAAACATAACATATTTGTTAAGCATGACCTCGCTTTAAAAAAACCATGTTGAGATGGGTTTATCAAGTTTTGTTTAGCAAGAAAATCCACCATGTGATCTTTAATTAGTCTTTCTAATAATTTACAAATCACTGATGTTAAACTCACTGGTCTATAGTTCTCTGACTTGTTTCTCGAACCTTTTTTGAATAACGGTATAATGTTTGCTTCTTTCCATTCTAAAGGAACCACTCCCTCTTCTAATGACAAGTTGAAAACTGTTGCAAGTGGTATGCTAATTTGTTCTACAATTTCCAATAGTAGTTTGGGTGGAATACCATCCACTCCAGGTGATTTATTTTCCTTCATAGCCCTTATTTTCTTAGCTACCATTTCCGGGGTTACAATTAATTGTCCTAAATAGTCTGAATCTGCCCCCTTGAACTTAGCCTTTGGTATTGGCAGTGAACTAATATCTTCCCTGGTAAACACTGAACTAAAGTACTCATTCAGGTCTTCTGCCATTATGAATCCCTCTGATATCATATTTCCAGCACTATCTTCTAGAGGACCGACCTTATCTTGAACTTTCTGTTTGCTTCGAACATACGCATAAAAACTCTTGCTGTCATGTTTTATATTACTAGCTAATTGTTGTTCATAGCTTCTCTTTGAATTTCTAATTTCAGCTGTAGCTTGGTTAAGTGCTTCTTTATAATTGTTGTAGTCTTCATCATTTCCAGTACATCTATATGACTTCCACATCATTTGTTTATACTTAATTTTTCTAATGGCTTCTTTCGATAAGTGTTTCTTTTTGGACCGTTTTCCTTGGTTTTTGAAGGGTACAAATTTATCGATTATGCACTTAATTTCACTCTTTAATATATTCCAGCATTCTGTTGCCGTCTTATTTTTCAGTGTCTTATTCCAGTCTATCTTTGCTAAATATTTCCTCATGTCCTTATACCTTCCTTTGTGGAAATTTCTCCTATACTGCTTTTTGCTATTCCTTTCTGATTTTACTTTGATGGTAAAATGTATCTGGTTGTGATCGCTACTCCCCAGTGGCTCACATATCTTGACATTGTCAACTAATTCATTCTGTGAGGACAAAACTATGTCTAACACATTCTCACCCCTGGTTGGTTCTAGCACATGTTGAGAAAGGAATGTATCTTGAACTAAAACTAAAAACTTGTGGTCCTCTCTCCCCATACTCTGTAGAGATTTCCATTGTATATGCCCATGGTTAAAATCCCCCATAATAATACAGTCCCGTTTGCTTACTTCCCTTATAGCGTTTTGTATTTTTTCATTCTCTTCTATGCTTATGTTTGGACTTCGATAAACCAACCCAACCGTCAACGTTGAGTTTCCTGTAACTATGTTACACCAAACAGCTTCTTCGCAATCTGCTTCTCTTTCTAATTTTATTTCATAAGCCTGAATAGATTCTTTAATATATAAAATAACTCCACCTCCCTTTCTTCCTATTCTATCTTTTCTAAACATTACATATCCTGTCAGTCCCAATTCAGCATCTGATATATCGGTGGTGGTCCAGGATTCGGTTATACCTATTATATGAGGGTCAATATCTTCTACCATAATGTTTAGTTCATTTCTTTTGTTTACTATACTCCTTGCATTTAAACAAACACATTTATATCCAGCTTCAGAAGAGTTTTCCAGACTGTTATTTGTTGATTTATTTGTGCTGTCTTTATCTATGCCTCCATTTTCAGGCTTTTCTGTGAGTCCCCCCTGCGAATCTAGTTTAAATAGATGCAACCTGTCCCACTGTCAACAGATTGCAGCAGATTCTCTGAGAAAACTGCTGCCCCCTTTCCACTAAGATGGAGGCCATCTCTCATGTACATATCTTCCCTCCCAACAAAGTATCCCCATAAATCTGTGAATCCCACCCCCTCTTCTTCACACATCTGCTCAGCTAGTGCATTGATCGCCATCCTCTTGCAGTTTCTATACGTTGCCCCCCTTCCTCCCATTACTGGCAAAATTCCTGACAAAATAACCTGTTCGACTCTCGTCTTCTTTAGCTTCCTCACTAACTGTCTATACTTCTGTACTATCGCAGTTGTTCCCTCCCTGTCTGCATTATTTGTTCCTACATGTACCAGTATAGACCCCCCCTTGCCATGTCCCAATACCTTCTCTACCCTGTCAGTTACATGTTCAATCCTAGCCCCCGGTAAACAAACAACGATGTCCTCCCCCTCGCTCAGTGTCTTGTCCGTCTTTCTCATAATGGAGTCACCCATAAACACCCTCTCTTTCTTCATTGCCCCCTCAATCACTGCCTTAGAATAAAAGGGTTGACGGGTAGGTGTGTGCGTGCGTGCGTGCGTGCGTGTGTGTGTGTGTGTGTGTGCGTTTGTGTATCTATGGGTCATCTATCAGGGCCCACTTTTCGGTGGGTACGTGTTAGGACATAATCGTGTGTGTTATTGAATGCATGTGCGTGTATAAAAGGAACCAACGAAACACCATATTTTAAAGTTAAACATTTATTATTGTTTAATTTTCTCATTGTTTTTTTGACAGTCCTTTTCACTCATCATCTGAACCATATCCCTCATCCTCTTCACCGATCAGTATCCACTGTTGTGCAGGAGATGGGGGCGGTGGCAGACCGTAGAAATGTATCATTAACTCTCGCATAATCGCGTACCAAGTGCCACGTCTGAAACAGTATAGACCAAGCGAAATACCTATTTTGTTTTAAAATATGTATGCTTGTGTGCGTGCGGGCGTGCGTGCGTGCGTGCGTATGTTTCTTATTTCGTGTTTCATATCTGATGAGCGTTGCATTTTTTCTAGATGTTTGTTTTTTGAACGTGCTGACTTTGCACCCCGTGTGCATCAATGTTTTGTGTTACCCATCATTCGTGTCATAGTTTCACCTATTAACCTAACAAGAAACGCCACCTAGTGAATTTTCGTGCTAGTTTGCGGTTTCGTGTAAGTAACATGTTTGTCCATTGAACGTATTGCATTTGCTGGCTGTTCCATCAGTCACCTTCACACACATGTAACGTTCACACATGAACATTTACTGGCTATCTCCACACCTACCATTAATTGGTTCCTTCATCCCGTGTTCGCGCATGTATACATGTCCACACGCGCTTGAATACATGTCCACACGCATTGGTGACTACAAGATGTACTGCCCACTAACCTGCAAGGTGTACTGCCTACTAAACTGCAGGGTATACTGCCCAGTAACATGCAAGATGTACTGCCCACTAACATGCAAGGTATACTGCCCACTAACATGCAAGGTGTACTGCCCTCTAACCTGCAATGTATACTGCGCACTAACCTGCAATGTATACTGCCCACTAACATGCAAGGTATACCGCCCAATAACCTGCAATGTATACTGCCCACTAACATGCAAGGTGTACTGCCCACTAACATGCAAGGTGTGCTGCCCTCTAACCTGCAATGTATACTTCCCACTAACCTGCAATGTATACTGCCCACTAACATGCAAGGTGTACTGCCCACTAACATGCAAGGTATACTCCCCATTAACATGCAAGGTATACTGCCCTCTAACCTGCAATGTATACTGCCCACTAACCTGCAATGTATACTGTCCACTAACATGCAAGGTATATTGCCCAATAACCTGCAATGTATACTGCCCACTAACCTGCAATGTATACTGCCCACTAAACTGCAAGGTATACTGCCCACTAACCTGCAAGGTGTACTGCCCACTAACATGCAAGGTATACTGCCCAATAACCTGCAAGGTGTACTGCCCAATAACATGCAAGGTATACTGCCCAATAAACTGCAATGTATACTTCCCACTAACATGCACTGTATACTGCCCACTAAACTGCAAGGTATACTGCCCACTAACATGTAAGGTATACTGCCCACTAACCTGCAAGGTGTACTGCCCACTAATCTGCAAGGTATACTGCCCACTAACATGCAATGTATACTGCCCACTAACCTGCAAGGAATACTTTCCACTAACCTGCAAGGTATACTGCCCACTAACCAGAAAGTTATACTGCCCACTAGCATGCAAGGTGTACTGCCCAATAACCTGCAATGTATACTGCCCACTAACATGCAAGGTGTACTGCCCACTAATCTGCAAGGTATACTGCCCTCTAACCTGCAATGTATACTGCCCACTAACCTGCAATGTATACTGCACACTAACATGCAATGTATACTGCACACTAACCTGCAAGGTATACTGCCCACTAACATGCAATATATACTGCACACTAACCTGCAATGTATACTGCCCACTAATCTGCAAGGTATACTGCCCACTAACATGCAATGTATACTGCACACTAACCTGCAAGGTATACTGCCCTCTAACCTGCAATGTATACTGCCCACTAACATGCAAGGTATACTGGCTACTAATCTGCAAGGTATATTGCCCACTAACATGCAAGGTATACTGCCCTCTAACATGCAATGTATACTGCCCACTAACATGCAATGTATACTGCCCACTAATCTGCAAGGTATACTGCCCACTAACATGCAATGTATACTGCCCTCTAACCTGCAATGTATACTGCCCACTAACATGCAAGGTATACTGGCTACTAATCTGCAAGGTATATTGCCCACTAACATGCAAGGTATACTGCCCTCTAACATGCAATGTATACTGCACACTAACATGCAATGTATACTGCCCACTAATCTGCAAGGTATACTGCCCACTAACATGCAATGTATACTGCACACTAACCTGCAAGGTATACTGCCCTCTAACCTGCAATGTATACTGCCCACTAACATGCAAGGTATACTGGCTACTAATCTGCAAGGTATATTGCCCACTAACATGCAAGGTATACTGCCCTCTAACATGCAATGTATACTGCCCACTAACATGCAATGTATACTGGCCACTAACCTGCAAGGTATACTGCCCTCTAACCTGCAATGTATACTGCCCACAAACATGCAAGGTATACTGGCTACTAATCTGCAAGGTATATTGCCCACTAACATGCAAGGTATACTGCCCTCTAACATGCAATGTATACTGTCCACTAACATGCAATGTATATTGCCCACTAACCTGTGTGTGCATGTGTGATGTGGGACATGTGCGTGGGTGAGTGTGTGTGCGTGTGTACGCCCCGCATGTATTGTGTGGTATGAGTGTACGCATGTGTACATGTGTGTGTTCATGCGTGTATGTCTGTGTGTGGTGTGTATGTTGTGTGGGTGTGTGTGAGTATGTGTTGTGTACATGTTAGAAGTGTGAGTGTGTTATATGTGTGTGTGTTAAGTGTGCGTGTGTTGTGTGTGTATGTGTGTGTTTGCATGTGTTGTATGTATGTGTTGTGTATATGTTTTGTGTGTATGTGTTATGTGTTGTGCTGTGTGTGCTGTGTGTGTGTGTGCTGTGCGTGTGCTGTGTGTGTGCTGTGTGTGCTGTGCGTGTTGTGCTTGTTGTGCGTGCTGTGCGTGCTGTGCGTGCTGTGCGTGTTGTGCTTGTTGTGCGTGCTGTGTGTGCTGTTTGTTGTGTGCACCGGATGCATGCATGTGTGTTAGGCTAAGACGGGGTGGTAGACGGCTAACGACCGTCTCTTATCCAGTATATCATCGTGTGTGCGTGTGTGTGCGTATGAAAAAACGAACAAAACACGATTGTATACGATTGCACACATATTTTATTGATCAAAGACAAACGCGGTGACATTATAACAAACGAGACTGGATGTTTACTACCGCGATGATGTCATATGCACCACTACAGCACATATACGTCACACCTCACTACACCACACAGACAACACAACTCACTATAGCACACACATACAAAACCACTCCTTGCTACCTCTTATCGGATAAGGATTACGACCAGAAAATCAGTCTGCATGAAATTCAGGGATTTAAGATGCTGATTCACTTCCGGTTAGTGAGGGACACTAGCGACTGTTGACATAGTTCATGTGACGTGACATCTCTTACTTATTGCCCACCCTAACGACTGGTATGGTGGACCTCCTCTTAGTGCGTGCGTGTCGTGAGCTTGTGCGTGTAAGGGAGGTGGTGGACGGCTGATGACCTCCTCGTATCGGGATCATCGTGTGCGTATGTGTAAAAAACACGAACAAGACACGGTATTATACGAGTGCACACGTATTTTATTGACCAAAGGTACTGTATAAGCGTATGTCATGACTGGCGGGTGTTTTGACCACCGCGCTGTAGGCTCGAGCGATGATAATACCTTTGTCATCAATAAGTTGCCCATACATTTGATACAGATAGCGTCCCACTCGCATGCTCTTCTCGTTTTCCTTATGCCTCTACTTCTCCATTTCGTCATATACGTTGACCTTGCCTCTATGATACTTTCCGCGCATTCGGCGTCTTCATTAAACATCGCCTTTCTATACTGATAAGTATTTACAAAAATGTAAACACCCAACCGCTCGCTTCGAGTCGACACGGGTAAAAGTTCGACAGGAAAGATGCTGACCCACCAAACTGCATATCCATCATATTTCCGTCTCTATACCACTGGCTCATCAACTCGTATAGTTGTTTTCTCCGTCACTTGTCTCAGAACGTTTAAACGATGATGGAGCTAACTACCCTATATATGAATGGTAGGTGTGGGTATGGCCTGTATGTGTGCATGCGTGAATGTGACATGTGTGTGTGTGTGTGTGTGTGTGTGTGTGTGTGTGTGTGTGTGTGTGTGTGTGTGTGTGTGTGTGTGTGTGTGTGTGTGTGTGTGTGTGTGTGTGTGTGTGAAGGTGATTAATGAACTAGCCATGAAGGAACCAATCGGTGGAAGGTGTGGGCGTGGACAGTAAGTATGCATGTTTGGACATGTATTGTTGCGCGTGTGAATATATATTCATGAAAGAAAGTGTGAAAAAGGAACCAATGAGTGGAACTGTAAACCACCTTCACACATTTGTAGATCACTTTCGTACACTTATAAACCAACTTCGCATACCTGTAGATCACCTTCACACACACAGGTACACCGTCTTCACATACTTGTAGACCACTATCACACACTTGTAGACCAAAACTCACACACTAGTAGACCACCTTCACACATTTGTATATCACACTCACACACGCGTAAACCACTTTCACACATTTGTAGTCCACGTTCACACACTTGTAAACCATTTTCACACACTTATAGACCACTATCACAAAACAACACACACACAACACACGTACAACACATATAAAACAACACAACACACAACACACAACACACGTGTAGACCACCTTCACTCACTTGTAGACCACTTTCACACACTTGTAGTCCACCTTCATACACACAACACACATACATACAACACACATACAACACACAACACAAATCGCACAACACGCACACATAATACATACACACACAGCACACGTACACATACAACACACATGCAACACGCACACATCAAACATACAACACGTACAGAACACACACACAACACACTCACACAGTCTTAGTTAGTGAGTAATACGTCAGTGCAACAGACGCACAACATACCGACAACAGACGCCCAACACATGGCCGACAGAAGCAAAACACAAGAACAACAACACCTACAACACACGCACAAAACACGCACAACACAAGCACAACACACAAAAGAAGCACAACATTCGTCCAACAGACGGCCAAAACATACACAACGCAAAACAGACGCGCAGCAGACGAACAACACATATACAATACACGCCCAAAACACACGAAAAATATACACAAGAGACGCACAAGAGACGCACAACCCCCCACACTTAACATTCACAACACACACACAAGACACACATACAACACACACACACAACTCACACACAAAACACACTCACACAACGCACACTCACACAGAAATACATACATACAACACATAAATACAACACATGCACACACACATACAACAGACGCACACACACCCACGCATATGTCCCACACCATACACGCACATACGCGCACACGCGCACACGCGCACACGCGCACACGCGCACACACGCGCACACCTACGCACCAACCTGCCCAACCCGCCCGCGCGGCCAGGAGGTGCTAGCTACTTCCCGTCACGTGACCAGAACTGTGTCAATAGTCGCTACGGGCGCTCTAGAAACAGGAATACGTCAGCACTTTAATCTCCCTGATTTCATGACTCCTGATTTGCGTATCGAAATCCTCTTCCCCACTACTCATAAGCATTATCGTGTCTTCGTCTACTCCATGATGCCTCATAAACAAACTTGGTTGGCAGACTCTAGAAAGAAGACGATTACAACACCAACTTACCTAAGTCCTTCTTCTACAAAATAAAACACAACCTCCTGAACATTACCCTACCACAACATCTTATAGTCCCATGCTCCCGTACACGAAACAGCGATCCAAACAAATACATACAAATACATGCACAGATAAATACATATGCATACTCATTATATCCTAGAGTTATAAGAGCTTGGAATCTATTTCCCCCATAAACAATAAGCCTACCCACACTACACCCATTCCAACAAGCTCTGAGTATCATCCACCTTGTTGCTCCAGCCCACCTTACCAGACTATAGATAACTGTGTTTTTAATCTGCATACATTATTGCACTTGTTTTATATAATTATTTGTTTGGTTTTTCTTTTAAAATTACTTGTCAAATTCAGTTTCACGCACCCTTTGCAATGCGCACTGCACATCTCCTAGGTTAGCCCCAGAAGGGGCTGTATGGAGAAACAACACCTAAAACCTAAGTCTATGGCGCAGGAGCAGTTTACCCGACTTTTTGCCGCGCGCGCTTGGTTCCTGTATTGTTATGGTACGTTCAACGTATTACGTACTCATTACGTTTTACGCATTACGTGCACATTAAGTTCATAATCTTTATGGAACATAATAAAGGTGTGTTGACATACATGGGATACTTTGAAAAGATATACGTATTACGTTGAACTCTAGGAGTTGTTGATGATTAATCCCTGACAGTTTGGCGCTCGAGGTTCAAGCCGTCTAAGAGGGGAACGTTAAGTTACGTAGTTTAAGTAGGTTATAGTTAGATGATTTGTAGCCACTGATCCAGCGCTTCGCGAAAACTGAATGTTTAAAACTGCACGAGTCTGAGGGTGCTTCCGTTAGTACTGCCAAACAACTAAATTATGTATTGAACGTGGTCAGCGCGGCATATGAAACACAGATGTGAATCGGTGAGTGACGTGTGTGCGATGCATACAATGAGTTACTGGATAGAGGATGTCAGTACATTTTCGTCGTCTAAATAAACAACCTGATGTTGTATTGCGTGGCAACACAATACAACGACAACTGGTGTTGTGAATAATTGATCAGTCAATACACAGAAATCAACTTGACGGCACCGAGAAACCTGCCAAGTGCTAAACTACAGCTATGTCGCTTTGACATAGATGGTGATACAAAAATAAGCAGTGCAAAACAAATTTAAGTTCGTATGGCGATATGTAAACATAAGCCGAGTTTTACATAATTTTGCGCAGAATTATCTTTGGTCAAAAAGACACTTACACAATATATAAACATAAATATACAATTCACAATAATAAAAATATAAATAATACAGTAAATTAAATAAATTAAAATAAATTAAATAATAAATGATTAATATTACACTACAAATAAAACAACATCATGAATACATTTACCAATTCTAGAAAGATTAAAGTCAATAATAATAGTCAATAAGATCAAGATGAATAAATTAAAACAATTCGTCATTTAAAATAAAAACTTATTCAGGCATATCAATTGAAAAGTGCAAACAATTGTATACATCCTTCTTGAGAAATGTTAAAAAGACTGTTTTAAAGGTATCTACACTATTGGCATTCTGTATAGATTCCGGGATAGTGTCCCACAGTTTCGCACCCCTATAAGCAAATGTGCGCTGGCCTATGGCCAGGTTGTACTTGTGAACACGAATGTTGGTGCAGCCGCGGGTGTGATGATCGTGTACACTACTGTTTAATGTAAATAGGTCTATAAGGTAGGCCGGGGCTTGCCCATGCATGATATTATACATTACTATGGCAGTGAACATGTTCATTCGAATACCATTTCGACTTCTCTGGGAAGCATCCAGCCACGCTGCAGTTAATGCGCGAAGACTCTTCGTACATAAATACCCATCACCGTTTATAGCAAGGTACTCATTCATACAGCTGAGTGATCTGGAGCAACGTAATGTGAACGTGTAGAATTATCAAATAATATTCGTACTTCTATGCTATTGGCATAACGGTAGACATAGGAGTAGTGGGGAAGTGGATTACGATAAGCAAATCAGGAGCCATGAAATCAGCAAGATTAAAATGCTGACGTATTACTGTTTCTAGAGCGCCCCTAGTGACTGTTGACACAATTCTGGTCACGTGACAGGAAATAGCTAGCACCTCCTGGCGGCGCGGGCAGGTAGGGCTGGTAGAACGGGCGGGTTGGGCGGGTTGACGGGTAGGTGTGTGCGTGCGTGCGTGCGTGCGTGCGTGTGTGTGTGTGTGTGTGTATGTGCGTTTGTGTATCTATGGGTCATCTATCAGGGCCCACTTTTCGGTGGGTACGTGTTAGGACATAATCGTGTGTGTTATTGAATGCATGTGCGTGTATAAAAGGAACCAACGAAATACCATATTTTAAAGTTAAACATTTATTATTGTTTAATTTTCTCATTGTTTTTTTGACAGTCCTTTTCACTCATCATCTGAACCATATCCCTCATCCTCTTCACCGATCAGTATCCACTGTTGTGCAGGAGATGGGGGCGGTGGCAGACCGTAGAAATGTATCATTAACTCTCGCATAATCGCGTACCAAGTGCCACGTCTGAAACAGTATAGACCAAGCGAAATACCTATTTTGTTTTAAAATATACATGCTTGTGTGCGTGCGTGCGTGCGTGCGTTCGTGCGTGCGTATGTTTCTTATTTCGTGTTTCATATCTGTTGAGCGTTGCATTTTTTCTAGATGTTTGTTTTTTGAACGTGCTGACTTTGCACCCCGTGTGCATCAATGTTTTGTGTTACCCATCATTCGTGTCATAGTTTCACCTATTAACCTAACAAGAAACGCCACCTAGTGAATTTTCGTGCTAGTTTGCGGTTTCGTGTAAGTAACATGTTTGTCCATTGAACGTATTGCATTTGCTGGCTGTTCCATCAGTCACCTTCACACACATGTAACGTTCACACATGAACATTTACTGGCTATCTCCACACCTACCATTAATTGGTTCCTTCATCCCGTGTTCGCGCATGTATACATGTCCACACGCGCTTGAATACATGTCCACACGCATTGGTGACTACAAGATGTACTGCCCACTAACCTGCAAGGTGTACTGCCTACTAAACTGCAGGGTATACTGCCCACTAACATGCAAGGTGTACTGCCCACTAACATGCAAGGTATACTGCCCACTAACATGCAAGGTGTACTGCCCTCTAACCTGCAATGTATACTGCCCACTAACCTGCAATGTATACTGCCCACCAACATGCAAGGTATACCGCCCAATAACCTGCAATGTATACTGCCCACTAACATGCAAGGTGTACTGCCCACTAACATGCAAGGTGTGCTGCCCTCTAACCTGCAATGTATACTGCCCACTAACCTGCAATGTATACTGCCCACTAACATGCAAGGTGTACTGCCCACTAACATGCAAGGTATACTCCCCATTAACATTGCAAGGTGTACTGCCCTCTGACCTGCAATGTATACTGCCCACTAACCTGCAATGTATACTGCCCACTAACATGCAAGGTATATTGCCCAATAACCTGCAATGTATACTGCCCACTAACCTGCAATGTATACTGCCCACTAAACTGCAAGGTATACTGCCCACTAACCTGCAAGGTGTACTACCCACTAACATGCAAGGTATACTGCCCAATAACCTGCAAGGTGTACTGCCCAATAACATGCAAGGTATACTGCCCAATAAACTGCAATGTATACTTCCCACTAACATGCACTGTATACTGCCCACTAAACTGCAAGGTATACTGCCCACTAACATGTAAGGTATACTGCCCACTAACCTGCAAGGTATACTGCCCACTAACCTGCAAGGTGTACTGCCCACTAATCTGCAAGGTATACTGCCCACTAACATGCAATGTATACTGCCCACTAACCTGCAAGGAATACTTTCCACTAACCTGCAAGGTATACTGCCCACTAACCAGAAAGTTATACTGCCCACTAGCATGCAAGGTGTACTGCCCAATAACCTGCAATGTATACTGCCCACTAACATGCAAGGTGTACTGCCCACTAATCTGCAATGTATACTGCCATCTAACCTGCAATGTATACTGCCCACTAACCTGCAATGTATACTGCACACTAACATGCAATGTATACTGCCTACTAACATGCAAGGTATACTGCCCAATAAACTGCAATGTTTACTGCCCACTAACATGCAAGGTGTATTGCCCAATAACCTGCAATGTATACTGCTCACAAACATGCAAGGTGTACTGCCCACTAATCTGCAAGGTATACTGCCCTCTAACCTGCAATGTATACTGCCCACTAACCTGCAATGTATACTGACCACTAACATGCAAGGTATACTGCCCAATAACCTGCAATGTATACTGCCCACTAACCTGCAATGTTTACTGCCCACTAAACTGCAAGGTATACTGCCCACTAACCTGCAATGTATACTGCCCACTAACCTGCAATGTATACTGCCCACTGACATGCAATGTATACTGCCCACTAACATGCAAGGTATACTGCCCAATAACCTGCAAGGTATACTGCCCACTAACATGCAAGGTATACTGCCCACTAACCTGCAAGGTGTACTGCCCACTAACATGCAAGGTATACTGCCCAATAACCTGCAAGGTATATTGCCCTCTAACCTGCAAGGTGTACTGCCCACTAACATGCAATGTATACTGTATACTGCCCACTAACCTACAATGTATACTGCCCACTAACCTGCAATGTATACTGCCCACTAACCTGCAATGTATACTGCCCACTAACATGCAAGGTGTACTGCCCACTAACATGCAAGGTATACTGCCCTCTAACCTGCAATGTATACTGCCCACTAACCTGCAATGTGTACTGCCCACTAATCTGCAAGGTATACTGCCCTCTAACCTGCAATGTATACTGCCCACTATCCTGCAATGTATACTGCCCACTAACATGCAAGGTATACTGCCCAATAACCTGCAACGTATACTGCCCACTAACCTGCAAGGTGTACTGCCCACTAACATGCAAGGTATACTGCCCTCTAACCTGCAATGTATACTGCCCACTAACCTGCAATGTATACTGCCCACTAACCTGCAAGGTATACTGCCCTCTAACCTGCAATGTATACTGCCCACTAACATGCAAGGTATACTGGCTACTAATCTGCAAGGTATATTGCCCACTAACATGCAAGGTATACTGCCCTCTAACATGCAATGTATACTGCCCACTAACATGCAATGTATACTGGCCACTAACCTGCAAGGCATACTGCCCTCTAACCTGCAATGTATACTGCCCACTAACATGCAAGGTATACTGGCTACTAATCTGCAAGGTATATTGCCCACTAACATGCAAGGTATACTGCCCTCTAACATGCAATGTATACTGCCCACTAACATGCAATGTATATTGCCCACTAACCTGTGTGTGCATGTGTGATGTGGGACATGTGCGTGGGTGAGTGTGTGTGCGTGTGTACGCCCCGCATGTATTGTGTGGTATGAGTGTACGCATGTGTACATGTGTGTGTACATGCGTGTATGTCTGTGTGTGGTGTGTATGTTGTGTGGGTGTGGGTGAGTATGTGTTGTGTACATGTTAGAAGTGTGAGTGTGTTATATGTGTGTGTGTGTTAAGTGTGCGTGTGTTGTGTGTGTATGTGTGTGTTTGCATGTGTTGTATGTATGTGTTGTGTATATGTTTTGTGTGTATGTGTTATGTGTTGTGCTGTGTGTGCTGTGTGTGTGTGTGCTGTGCGTGTGCTGTGTGTGTGTTGTGTGTGCTGTGTGTGCTGTGTGTGCTGTGCGTGTTGTGCTTGTTGTGCGTGCTGTGCGTGCTGTGCGTGCTGTGCGTGTTGTGCTTGTTGTGCGTGCTGTGTGTGCTGTTTGTTGTGTGCACCGGATGCATGCATGTGTGTTAGGCTAAGACGGGGTGGTAGACGGCTAACAACCGTCTCTTATCCAGTATATCATCGTGTGTGCGTGCGTGTGCGTATGAAAAAACGAACAAAACACGATTGTATACGATTGCACACATATTTTATTGATCAAAGACAAACGCGGTGACATGATAACAAACGAGACTGGATGTTTACTACCGCGATGATGTCATATGCACCACTACAGCACATATACGTCACACCTCACTACACCACACAGACAACACAACTCACTATAGCACACACATACAAAACCACTCCTTGCTACCTCTTATCGGATAAGGATTACGACCAGAAAATCAGTCTGCATGAAATTCAGGGATTTAAGATGCTGATTCACTTCCGGTTAGTGAGGGACACTAGCGACTGTTGACTAATTCATGTGACGTGACATCTCTTACTTATTGCCCACCCTAACGACTGGTATGGTGGACCTCCTCTTAGTGCGTGCGTGTCGTGAGCTTGTGCGTGTAAGGGAGGTGGTGGACGGCTGATGACCTCCTCGTATCGGGATCATCGTGTGCGTATGTGTAAAAAACACGAACAAGACACGGTATTATACGAGTGCACACGTATTTTATTGACCAAAGGTACTGTATAAGCGTATGTCATGACTGGCGGGTGTTTTGACCACCGCGCTGTAGGCTCGAGCGATGATAATACCTTTGTCATCAATAAGTTGCGCATACATTTGATACAGATAGCGTCCCACTCGCATGCTCTTCTCGTTTTCCTTATGCCTCTACTTCTCCATTTCGTCATATACGTTGACCTTGCCTCTATGATACTTTCCGCGCATTCGGCGTCTTCATTAAACATCGCCTTTCTATACTGATAAGTATTTACAAAAATGTAAACACCCAACCGCTCGCTTCGAGTCGACACGGGTAAAAGTTCGACAGGAAAGATGCTGACCCACCAAACTGCATGTCCATCATATTTCCGTATCTATACCACTGGCTCATCAACTCGTATAGTTGTTTTCTCCGTCACTTGTCTAAGAACGTTTAAACGATGATGGAGCTAACTACCCTATATATGAATGGTAGGTGTGGGTATGGCCTGTATGTGTGCATGCGTGAATGTGACATGTGTGTGTGTGTGTGTGTGTGTGTGTGTGTGTGTGTGTGTGTGTGTGTGTGTGTGTGTGTGTGTGTGTGTGTGTGTGTGTGTGAAGGTGATTAATGAACTAGCCATGAAGGAACCAATCGGTGGAAGGTGTGGGCGTGGACAGTAAGTATGCATGTTTGGACATGTATTGTTGCGCGTGTGAATATATATTCATGAAAGAAAGTGTGAAAAAGGAACCAATGAGTGGAACTGTAAACCACCTTCACACATTTGTAGATCACTTTCGTACACTTATAAACCAACTTCGCATACCTGTAGATCACCTTCACACACACAGGTACACCGTCTTCACATACTTGTAGACCACTATCACACACTTGTAGACCAAAACTCACACACTAGTAGACCACCTTCACACATTTGTATATCACACTCACACACTTGTAAACCACTTTCACACATTTGTAGTCCACGTTCACACACTTGTAAACCATTTTCACACACTTATAGACCACTATCACAAAACAACACACACACAACACACGTACAACACATATAAAACAACACAACACACAACACACAACACACAACACACAACACACAACACACAACACACGTGTAGACCACCTTCACTCACTTGTAGACCACTTTCACACACTTGTAGTCCACCTTCATACACACAACACACATACATACAACACACATACAACACACAACACAACTCGCACAACACGCACACATAATACATACACACACAGCACACGTACACATACAACACACATGCAACACGCACACATCAAACATACAACACGTACAGAACACACACACAACACACTCACACAGTCTTAGTTAGTGAGTAATACGTCAGTGCAACAGACGCACAACATACCGACAACAGACGCCCAACACATGGCCGACAGAAGCAAAACACAAGAACAACAACACCTACAACACACGCACAAAACACGCACAACACAAGCACAACACACAAAAGAAGCACAACATTCGTCCAACAGACGGCCAAAACATACACAACGCAAAACAGACGCGCAGCAGACGAACAACACATATACAATACACGCCCAAAACACACGAAAAATATACACAAGAGACGCACAAGAGACGCACAACCCCCCACACTTAACATTCACAACACACACACAAGACACACATACAACACACACACACAACTCACACACAAAACACACTCACACAACGCACACTCACACAGAAATACATACATACAACACATAAATACAACACATGCACACACACATACAACAGACGCACACACACCCACGCATATGTCCCACACCATACACGCACATACGCGCACACGCGCACACGCGCACACGCGCACACGCGCACACACGCGCACACCTACGCACCAACCTGCCCAACCCGCCCGCGCGGCCAGGAGGTGCTAGCTACTTCCCGTCACGTGACCAGAACTGTGTCAATAGTCGCTACGGGCGCTCTAGAAACAGGAATACGTCAGCACTTTAATCTCCCTGATTTCATGACTCCTGATTTGCGTATCGAAAACCTCTTCCCCACTACTCATAAGCATTATCGTGTCTTCGTCTACTCCATGATGCCTCATAAACAAACTTGGTTGGCAGACTCTAGAAAGAAGACGATTACAACACCAACTTACCTAAGTCCTTCTTCTACAAAATAAAACACAACCTCCTGAACATTACCCTACCACAACATCTTATAGTCCCATGCTCCCGTACACGAAACAGCGATCCAAACAAATACATACAAATACATGCACAGATAAATACATATGCATACTCATTATATCCTAGAGTTATAAGAGCTTGGAATCTATTTCCCCCATAAACAATAAGCCTACCCACACTACACCCATTCCAACAAGCTCTGAGTATCATCCACCTTGTTGCTCCAGCCCACCTTACCAGACTATAGATAACTGTGTTTTTAATCTGCATACATTATTGCACTTGTTTTATATAATTATTTGTTTGGTTTTTCTTTTAAAATTACTTGTCAAATTCAGTTTCACGCACCCTTTGCAATGCGCACTGCACATCTCCTAGGTTAGCCCCAGAAGGGGCTGTATGGAGAAACAACACCTAAAACCTAAGTCTATGGCGCAGGAGCAGTTTACCCGACTTTTTGCCGCGCGCGCTTGGTTCCTGTATTGTTATGGTACGTTCAACGTATTACGTACTCATTACGTTTTACGCATTACGTGCACATTAAGTTCATAATCTTTATGGAACATAATAAAGGTGTGTTGACATACATGGGATACTTTGAAAAGATATACGTATTACGTTGAACTCTAGGAGTTGTTGATGATTAATCCCTGACAGTTTGGCGCTCGAGGTTCAAGCCGTCTAAGAGGGGAACGTTAAGTTACGTAGTTTAAGTAGGTTATAGTTAGATGATTTGTAGCCACTGATCCAGCGCTTCGCGAAAACTGAATGTTTAAAACTGCACGAGTCTGAGGGTGCTTCCGTTAGTACTGCCAAACAACTAAATTATGTATTGAACGTGGTCAGCGTGGCATATGAAACACAGATGTGAATCGGTGAGTGACGTGTGTGCGATGCATACAATGAGTTACTGGATAGAGGATGTCAGTACATTTTCGTCGTCTAAATAAACAACCTGATGTTGTATTGCGTGGCAACACAATACAACGACAACTGGTGTTGTGAATAATTGATCAGTCAATACACAGAAATCAACTTGACGGCACCGAGAAACCTGCCAAGTGCTAAACTACAGCTATGTCGCTTTGACATAGATGGTGATACAAAAATAAGCAGTGCAAAACAAATTTAAGTTCGTATGGCGATATGTAAACATAAGCCGAGTTTTACATAATTTTGCGCAGAATTATCTTTGGTCAAAAAGACACTTACACAATATATAAACATAAATACATATGGAATTATTCGCAAATGTTAGAATTCTGTTGTTATTGTGTTTCAGTTGCTGGACATTTGCTCCCCAGAGCTCTGCTGGTGGCCCAGGACCCCGTAATAATGCAGATTGCACTGGACACGATATCGACACCTCCGATATACGGTAAACGAAAAGTGCTCATCCGTGGTGGAAGTAAGTCACAATACACGAAGATCTCTTGATTACAAAAAACTGTTTTACGTAATGACGTCACACTTCAATTTGCGAGGGAAACGGCCATGTTGTGACGGATTTATATATATATATATGTATATGTATATGTATATATATATATATATATATGTATATATATATATATATATATATATATATATATATATATATATATATATAACTGAATATGATCTGTAGTTTAATGCACTAATTTTGGATCATGGTAAGTGTTTCTCTTCCGAGATATACATATATATAAAACTGAATATGATCTGTAGTTTAATGCATTCATTTTGGACCATTGAATATGTTTCTCTTCTGAGGTGCCGAGGTCCACTTGCCTTTATCGTCGCTCACTTGCTTCCTTTGATCACTGACCACACATCTACCAAACAAAGATGTATATATACATAGAGATATATATAAGATTTATAAATATAATACTAGCCGAGTTACCCGGCTGTGCACGGGAGTAAAAAACGTTGTCCAGATAAAATCAAGTCTATGCCAATGGACATCTATTAATTTCATCTTAGGAAACGCTGCCACAATCTTGTTCACTGGAATGTGACCCGTCTTCAAATGATTTGCACCGACTTTTATTTGGAATTACACATACGTTTGTTTGTTTGTTTGTTTGTTTGTCTGAAGTTCATATTCGGGGGATCGCTTTGGACGAAATCCGTGGCGCTATGTACTGGAGTGATTTCGGCAAAATTAAAAAGTCGACACTTACTGGCTCCAACGAAACGGACATAATTACCGATACAGGTAAGTTGAATACACACATTGTCACGAGGTACTATGTACTCCGACTACGTACAATGGCATTACTAATAAGTATTCCATATGCCTTATTAACATATGCATATTGTTAATTCAACAATGCAATCCCTAGTGACCAAGTTTGTATTATTGTGTTTGTGGTATTCCCATTTGACAGCTCGACCGAATGTTATAAATGAACCTAATACACATGGCACACTTAGGGCGCGACATGCGTGTGCGCGTGCGCGCGTGCGTGCGTGTGTGCGCATGTATGTGTATGTGTACGTGTACATGTATATATGTATTTATGTATGTATGTATGTATCTATGTATGTATATATATGTGTGTGTGTATATATATATATATATATCGAGCTGACATGTGATGAAACCATAATGTATATTACAAACAAATTAACTTACGCATATCTTTAAAAGTTTGTTGAGTGTATATATATATATGTATATATATATATATACATATACATACATACATACATATATAAATAAACTGTATAGTGTAACTATTATATTTATACTATTGTGATACATATGTATGCATACTTGTAATATTTTATTTGTTTTTTGTTTATATAATTGGGCACTACATATATTTTACGAACCCTATACTTTGTACATAATAATGATTTTTAAATCAGTCCTTTTACACTTGTTAAATTAATATTTTATTTGACGGTTTTACTTAATTTTATTCTGTTTAATGTAAAGCGCCCTAGAGCATTTTATTTTAAGTGGATTTGGGCGTTATCTAATTGTTTATTTATTATTTATTTATTATACATACATACATACATACATACACACACGCACACACACACACACACACACACACACACACACACACACACACACACACACACACACACACACACACACACACACACACACACACACACACACACACACACACACACACACACACACACACACACACACACACACACACACATACATACATACATACATGCATTCATGTATACCTGTACATGCGTACATACGTACATGCGTACATGCGTACATGCGTACATGCGTACATGCGTACATGCGTACATGCGTACATGCGTACATGCATACATGCGTACATGCGTACATGCGTACATTTATACATGCGTACATGCGTACATGCACACATGCACACATGCACACATGCACACATGCACACATGCACACATGCACACATGCATACATGCATACATGCATACATACATACATACATACATACATACATATATAACGTATTTTATGTTTGTGTTGTTATCTTAAAACAACAACTTTACACGGATTTACCACTATATGCTGCCACTAGTAATGTCGCAGCGCTTGGTGAATGTGCAATTGTAACGTTATGTACCTGACACAGCCTTTCATCGAGACTGTAATGTGACAATAAATTGAATTACGTGCTACAATAAGCAAACATAATTACTTAAACATTGCTTAACATGCATTTCAAAATGGCGTTACATTTATCAATTCAATATGTGGTTGTGTTGTTCTTTTGTTATCTTCAGGTAGATGGGTACTAACGTTAGTTGTTGACCCGGTAGAAAACAAACTGTACTTCGTAGACTCTCAAAAGAAAACACTTGTGATGGCCAACTTGGACGGCAGTGGGAAAGCTACGCTCACACAGCTTGACAGCAGCCCGCGAGGCTTAGCTATGGATCTCAATACGAGGTAATATTTTATCAGTGTCACAACTACAATGTATTTAATATTAGTGTATATGTTCATATGCTAAAACTGTCAAACTGTAGACGTTAGTTAGATTTCAGGATATTTAATATTTAACAAATAATTGTCAGGTTTCATTTATATTTCACTTTCCATATTGGCTAACACACGTTAAAAACTGTTAAAGAATGGATATCACTAATATACATTAGGATCATTTTCATTGGTGATCAGATATCTACCGATATGCTGTATTGTTATAAACATGCAATTCTAATCCTAACATTGTATTATGAGCCTAACTAATCAACGCTGCAACCAGTTTGCATTACAAATACACATCATTTCCTATTAACGAATGTATAAAACGAATGTATCACCATGGCGACCATGTGTCTATCGATGTGTTGTACTATATCATTGTATATTTATATTCCTCAAAAACAGCATAAGAACCTGTCCTTAAGTGGTCTTAATATGGTTGTGCCTCCGTTGTAAATTAACATATAATTACTCAAACCGTCATAAATGAATATGTATTTAATGATTAACATATATTAACATTATATTAACAACAACCTTAAATTGTTTATTACTTAAAACGCAAAGTGTAGTTGACAAAAATACACGAAAGCTATATAGTTTTGAATGGATTTGTTTAGCAAATATTATAAAGGTAATTGTGTGCAAGAGTGGCACGCCTATGACTAACTGCAACTGATGTGTGTAATGGTTGATTCCATGGTTTAACAAGAGTGTTTAATTCTACGTTGTCCCAACACATATCAAACGGGACCACAAGTATACCGACATTTGATAATGACCATATCATGGTATATGACTAGTATTTGGGGATGTGTTGATTTTGTTGTTGCGCAATAAGCCGTCGCCCTGTGTTCTGCAAATAGAACGTTATCGTTTCCTTTTGTATTCTCTCAATTCAAGTTTATCAAGGCTGAAAATGTCGTGACTGAAGAGTGAAGATAACAAACGTATTAATGAATGTAGCCAATGAGGGTCATGATACATTTATCGACAGGATTAGTTGCGACACAACGTACCTTTAACCAATACGTTTAAGTTATAAACCCCTCTACGAATAAAAAAAGTCTTCACATAAATCTTAATCGACATTGTTTAGAAATGGCTGTACTTAAACACGTATGTGCGACTGTCCATACTTGAATGACAATTTAGTATGTTTCATCCTAAACGTTTACCTTTTTAGACAGCTGATTTTTTCTACTCCAACGGCAATCTACGAGATCCACCTGAACGGCAGTGGAATCACACAAACTATACAATCAACGGGAATAATGGCAGTTTCCATCGACTACTGCAACAACAAGATATGTTGGCCTGAAAGAGGTAAGTCACGTTGAATTATTTGATAAACACGCTGAATGGCAGCGCTGTAACGATATATGTATAATTATATATATATATATATATATATATATATATATATATATATATAGTGCCGGTTCTATGGCAGGGCAGGAGGGCAGTTATTTTGGGTTCTCCGCAAAACCTTTTATGGGGGCATCCACCATACGTTTTTAGATAATGGCTTTGGGGTCAAATAAATTTAGATCATGAATAACATGGTTCACAGCGTGGTTGTGTGACAACTGGCAAACTGGTGGGTCGATATTAATCCAGGTGATATGTGTGCTCGAAAGTAACCAGCATTAAACATATGTTACACTGATCGAATTGCTCAACAGAATATCCGGTATTTTCCTACTCCCACGACAGTCCTTGACTTGACGTTGGTCGTGCAGAGTTGGCGCCGTATAGGTTTCGTGCAGGGCTATCCTCAAATCAGAGACGTGCTACCCGAAATTGCTGACGATCGCAATGAAATATCTAACTCAAGTTGCGATACAAACGGCTTATATTATAAGCGCACGTGTTCGCTGGATACATGTATATTGACTATTCTACCATGATATTCTATGTACGATTGATGGAACGAATAAAGAGCTACAGAGGCCATGGGCCAATACCCAACAATTCACATGCCGGTACTATTTTGAAAGATCATAACCTTGGGCACATTTTTTAGTATGATGGACATTCCCAAGTGGTAGCTTAATACCTTTTTTTTGTGGGAAAATATGCTTTTTTGGGGGTAAAATCACGTTTTTTGAAATTGTCCTTTTAAAAAGGGAATGTACAGCTAGAAAACATCCAAAAGTGGAAGTTATGACCAGTATAAGTGTTGATTTTTTGGTACCAATTATTCAAAAAAATTCTCAACGGTTGCCATGGAAACGGCCATTTTGAGGCAAAAAATATGTTTTTTAGTGACAAAACTAAAAACATTCATATCTCAGGATTCACATGAAATATGTGGGTACTTTCAATGGCAAACCCATTCTGAGATACTCAGGCAGTTTTTCAGTTACCTTTGTGTACAATATATTTAGGCAGAATGGTCAGTTTCGAGGTAAAACATCAGTTTTGAAATGCCATTTTTAGGAAAATGGCAGAAAAGAGTGATTTTGAGATTTCCTTGCTATAAGACACCTCCCTATGCCCAAAGCTGTCAAAGTTGAGTATATCGGTAAAATCAAAAAGAATAAGACAGCGGGGGGGGGGGGGTAGTGACAACAGGAGCAGATAATCATTGTCTTCCAACATATGGCAGCACTTTAGGTTCAGCCTCAGTCACGGGCGCACATGAAAGCCGCTATGTAAGTTGCAGCAGCATAGCGTTCGATTTGTAATAATTAGACATTATCACCGAACGTGCTATAAGGATTACACCAAACCCACCAACAAGCCAAAAGACACTGAAGACTCAAACGACCTTGGCGTGAACTATAAGTATGTTGTGGATGACTCCTATAATGAACTATTTGCTTTCATCCGAAACAATATATTTACCAATCCCAGAGCAGTTAGGATGGTGGACCTCTCCCAAAAGCATGTATCCATAATCGAGTTTCATGGCATCGATCAGGTAGAAGAGTCAACAAAGAAGCACTTCCATCGATAACTGGAAAGTGAATTTGAAGAGGCACTACACTTCATTCAAGATGACAGGGGGAAACTCTGATGAAAATGTCTACCCTGACAATTTGTCGAGGGAGCATCTGATCCTCGAGAATGTGATGATGCGAAAGGAGCTGGAAGACCTCAGATCTTCTGGCTCGGATTAATCAGCAATACTAAAAAAGGCGGCTGTTTTCTTGAGACCAGACATCAAAAAACAGAAAGTTGAGGAAGAGTGCCCACCTCAACCATCAAATCAGACTTTAGAATCAGCCAGGATAACAGAATCGATCTCTCAATGTTTACAACTGTTAATTACTGGTCGTAGTGATGAGTCAAACCCGAGCAAGTGTACAGAGTTCCAGAAAGCTTCCATTGCCCAGGATATCATCGTTATGGTTCAGTCTACTTGGCACAAATGTCTCAACTAGCCAGTAGCCACCCAGATGCGCATGCTTACCTGTCAAACGGAGGCTTTTCCGTTCAACGTGGGTCAAGAAATCCTTTTGGGAAAATCCCCGTTGACCAGACAATTGAGGAAACGGTCAATAGGGACACCAAAACTCCAGGAGGTACAAAAGCATTCAGCTTGAAAGCCTCAGTTGTCAGCAGGTACTATTTGACCTCAGAGTTTCTCTGAAACAAATAAGAGAGATGGTCACTCAGCCGAATACAAATTTCACCCATGCTGATCTTCAGGCTAGCCGCATTCAGAGGGACCATTCTGACGTAAATTCTGCAATTCTTATTCTGGAAGAAGAAGAATGGATTAATACAATGAGTGGGAATCATCCCGAACTTGTCAGCATCTCAAGCGGGATATTGGCACCAGTGGAGGTTGTCAAAGACATCAAGCAAGCGCACACAGTTGGAAAAGAAGCCTATGAGAAATTCAAGAAGGACCGCCTCGACACAGATCCACCGAAACAGCCGTTTCTTCAGAAAATTAACAAGCTGAAGTTTAAAACATTTTCTGACTTGAAGAAGAAGATTAAACTGACACCTGAAAAGGGTCAACAGAGTGTCCTGGAAGCTGACCGGCGGTTATTTGTGAACATGATACTCGCTGCGCAGGCTCGTGACGTTGATCTACAAGATGTATTGGCGTACCCATTGGACCCAATGCCGGTACAAGCTTTTCTGTGCCAAGAGGGAAGATATTAGCTCATCATCTCTCCCACCTTGCAGAGACTGCCCCCAACAGCATACTAGACGGGCCAACTATCAGGCTGCAATATGGCACAGGTCAACTGTTCTTGAGCTGATGAAATGCAACTGTAGCCGGCGATAGCAACGACTGCCAATGCATCGCAAATGGTCTTAAATGTACTCTGATGTGTCGCAAGAAAAACTGTGCCAACCAGATTGCGGACAAATATGAATCCGAGGACCCGACACGTATTGCTGGGGAACGTGATTATGACGATGTTTGAATTGTTAAATGACTGTGTTCAAAATGTCCATGCGCTGAATGTGTAATTCCCGTGACATAATAGCTTCAAAATATGCCATCTGGTAATTACCATCGCGGGGGAATTCGTTTCTGGCTTTTTATTCCACCAAAGTGATCCACATGTATCTATTTTCAGTCATATCATGATATACAAATCAGGATGACTTTCAAATGGAGGTTTGACTTCAAAGGAAATAAACAGTGATGTACCAGATTATTGTTTAAATGATATTTTACCTAAAGATCAAATTACTCATTATCCTCAAAGGATCCTGGATAATGGTGACATTCCTATTTGTCATGTTGAAAAGTTTGTAACTGAGGCATGAATTGAATATTTCACTGTAAAAGACAAGCTGTGCTCAAAACTGTCTGTAACCTCGGCAGCCATTATTCAAATCATATATGATAACAAGTGAAAAAAATAGAAATGTACGTGTTACCATGGTAACCACTCATCAATGGGACCTTAGGAATATCAATGAATGAAAATCACGTTGCAATGGTTATTTACCGATATACTCAACTTTGACAGCTTTGGGCATAGCTAGGTGTTTTATAGCAAGGAAATCTCAAAATCACTCTTTTCTGCCATTTTCTTAAAATGGCATTTCAAAACTGATGTCTTACCTCGAAACTGACCATTTTGCCTAAATATATTGTACACAAAGGTAACTGAAAAACTGCCTGGGTAAAAACGTATTTTGTGCCTCAAAATTGCCGTTTCCATGGCAACCGTTGATAAATTATTTGAATAAATGGTACCAAAAAAGCAACACTTATACTGGTCATAATTTCCACTTTTAGAATGTTTTTCTAGCTGTGCATTCCCTTTTTTAAAAGGACAATTTCCAAAAACGTGATTTTACCTCCAAAAAGCATATTTTCCCTCACTTGGGAATGTCCAACATACTGAAAAATGTGCCCAAGGTAATGTTCTTTCAAAAAAATATTGTGAGCCTTTGTCCCTAAAAATGGTACCGGCATGTGTATTGGCTCATGGACTAACATGATCCCAAACTAGACTTGAATTCGCAGTAGCAAAGACAAGTTGTAGAATAATTATTAAGGCCACGCGGTACTGTTTGATCGAGGAGATGTCGTGCCGCCCTTGTATTGTAATTAACATATACTAGCAAAAATGCCCGTCTCCTGGCAGGATATTTTAGTAGTTCGTGCTTGACAGTCGTGCTAGTAATATTTACCCAAATGTTAGAAAACACATGCAACTTCGTTAGATAAATACAATAACGCGTTCGCATAGGTATGCGATAGTTTCAGTACTCGTAAAGGGTAGACAACCACGTCATGCACGAGTTGCAATACTCATGGTATGTTCAAAATTACGAGGGTAAGAGAGAGAGTGAAGCTCATGCCCATCAGTAGACCTAGTCATGATAGTGTATAATTGTCAAATAATATTCGTATTGCTACGGTAATGGCATAAAGACAGGCGTGAGCATATTCTGTCAACGTCTACTTCATGTCGCTAAGCAACCTTGTCCATGACGTTAATACACCAATCCAGCTAAAGGTAATAACTGGTCATGCAGTATGTGTAAGAAGTCATCGTAAGGGAGTTTTTATGACAGGTTATTTATTATTAGTGTGAAAAAAATATAGGCAACCAGAGCATGTTTTTCAAGTATGTGTTTAAGTATACTTCTTCTTCTCTGACTTGTACGGTCATCTGGGGACGTCGGTATGGCTGGTCATTTTCTTTCTCCATGTCGCCATGTCCATCACCCCATCTACAGCATTACACTAAATCTAATAAACATGTCTTTTTTTGTTCCAGGAAATATGCGTATAGTATGTTCCGACCGCACAGGCAACCACATGGAAGTCTACAACACAACTGGTGAACCAACATACCTAACTATTGGAAATGGAGTTGCTTACTACACACAACTGGGTAGTTCTCCAAGGTAGTACGTCTTACATGTAAAATGTCACTGTTACTAACGTCAATGCGAATATATTCCGCTGTTAAAATGTGTGTATACACGTATGTGTGTGTGTGTGTGTGCGTGTGTGTGCGTGTGTGTGTGTGTGTGTGTGTGTGTGTGTGTGTGTGTGTGTGT